>DF358266.1:82289-92880 GCA_000787875.1 Solanum virginianum
CGATATTATTTGTAAGCATAAAAGATTGGTCTATTCGAATGTCTGTTGATTGTAAGCAATTAAATAAGGTAACCATCAAGAATAAATACCCATTTCCAAGGATCGATGAGTTGTTTGCTCAACTTCAAGGGGCTGCCTATTTCTCAAAGATTGACCTCCATTCTAATTATTATCAATCGAAGGTTAAGGAGTGTAACATTCCGAAAATGACTTTTTGAACTAGATATGGGCACTTTGAATTTGTGGTGATGTCATTTAGTTTGACTAATGCTCCAATGGTATTATAAATTTATGGTGATGTGATTTGGTTTGACTAATGCTTTAATGGTATTTATAGATCTTATGAACTAGGTGTTCAATCCATTTCTTGATAGTTTTGTAGTTGTCTTGATTGATGATATCCTTATATATTCCCGAAGAGAGCTGGAGCATATGGATCATTTGAGGTTGGTTCTTCAGACTGTGAGGGAGAAGAAATTGTATGCTAAATTTAGCAAATATGAGTTTTGGTTGGGTGAAGTAGCTTTTCTTTGTCATGTGATATCCAGTTATGGTTGACCCAAAGAAGACTGAGGCCGTGAAGAATTAGCCTAAACCATTGACTCCTTTTGATATTAAATGTTTTCTTGGGTTGGCTAGTTATTATAGGAGGTTTATTGAATGTTTCTCATCCGTTGCATCTCCATTGACCAAGCTGACTCAAAAGAAGGCCAATTTTGTATAGTCGGGTTGATGTGAGAAGAGTGTTTAGACTTTGAAAAATTGGCTTACATTGTCTCCTGTTTTGACTCTTTCGAATGGCTTAGATGGGTTTATGGTTTATGGTTATGCTCGTCGGATCAGCTTGGGTTGTGTGGTTATGTAACATGATAAGGTGATAGCTTATGTATCTAGGCAATTGAAGGTGCATGAGCATAATTACCTAACTCATGATCTTGAGCTAGCTGCTGTGGTTATTCCTTTGAAGATCTGGAGACACTATTTATATGGTGTGCATGTAGATGTTTTCACCGATCACAAGAGTTTGCAATATATGTTCATTTAAAGGGATCTTAACTTGAGGCAAAGAAGGTGGTTGGAACTCCTTAAGGACTATGACATAGGTGTTCAATATCATCCCAACAAGGCAAATGGTGTAGCTGATGCTCTTCGTAGACTATCCAAAGGAAGTGTAGCTCATGTTGATAAAGGAAAGAAGGAGTTGGTAAAAGATGTTCATCGATTTGCTAGGTTGGGTATTAGATTATTCGACTCTAATATATTGGTATTTATGTTTAGAATGAGGCTAAATCTTCTATGGTGGTTGATGTCAAGGCTAAACAAGATTTAGACCCATCATTGGTTAAGTTTAAGAAGTTAGTTGCCGGAAACATAATAGAGGTTTTCTCCCAAGGGGAAGATGGTGTACTTTGGTATCAAGATCGATTTTACATCCAGGATGTTGATGGTCGTACAAATGTGATCATGAGTGAAGCCCATATCTCTCATTATTCTATTCATATTGGGATCCATCAAAATGTATCAGGATTTGTAGGGGTATATTGGTAGCATAGTATGAAGAAGGATATAGCCAAGTTTGTATCTAAATATCCTAATTGTCAATAAGTGAAGGTAGAGAGTCAAAGGCCCAGTGGTTTGACTTAAGATATTGAGATTCTTATTTGGAAGTGGGAAGATGTGAATATGGATTTTGTGGTTGGTTTGCCCTGAACTCAAAAGCAATTTGATTTAATTTTGGTTATTGTTGATCGAATGACTAAAATGACTCATTTTCTACCCATCAAGACTACCTTCAATGCCAAAGATTATGCAAGGTTGTGTATCCAAGAGTTGGTGAGCTTGTATGGTGTACATAAGTCATCATAACGAGTTGTGGCACCCAATTTACTTCTCACTTTTGGAGGTCATTTCAAAGACGGATTGACACTAAGGTAAGGTGAAGTTAAGTACCACTTTTTATTCTTAAATCGATGGACAAGCTGAAAGGACAATTCAACTCATGGAGGACATGTTGAGGGCTTGTGTGTTGGAATTCAAGGGTAATTAGGATGATCATCTACCACTTATCATGTTTGCTTACAACAATAGCTTTCATGCTAGTTTTGGTATGGCACCGTTTGAGGCTTTATATGGTAGGAGATGTAGGTCCCCAGTGGAATGGTTTGAATTGGGTGAGAATGGTGTTGATTGGACCAGATTTGGTGTAAGGGGCAATGGAGAAGGTGAAGTTGATCAGAGAGAGGTTAAAATGGCTCAAAATCACCAAAAGTCTTATTTGGATGTTAGGAAGAGAGATGTTGAGTTTCTTCTTAGTGATTGGGTATATGTGAATGTTTCACCTATGAAGGGTGTAATGCATTTTGGTAAGAAGGGCAAATTAAGTCTTCTGTATCTAAGTTCTTATGAGATTGTTGAGCAGATTGGGAATATGGCCTATAGGTTGGATTTGCCTCTGGATTTGTATCCTATCCACTCGATTTTCCATGTGTCTATGTTGAGAAAATTGATTGGTGATCTTAGTTTGATTGTACCTTTAGAAGGTATTGAGGTTGCAAAAAATTTATCTTGTGAGGAAGTTTCGGTTGAGATCTTGGATAGGCAAGTTAAGCAGCTTCGTAACAAGGATGTAGCTTTAGTTAAATTGCTTTGTAGGAATGGAGAGTGCTACATGGGAAGCGGAATTGAACATGAAGAAGCGATATTCCCATCTTTTCCAATCTACTCAAGCATAAGGTAATAGGTTCTTCCTATTTCAAATTTCCTAATTCTTTCACTCTTGTGTTTTATGACATGACATGCATACGTGTGGACGAAAATGATTTAAAGATATTTCTGATAGGAGTTTTAATGACTTTATCATTTTCAAGTGATGAAATACACATTGTGACTTTGTGTTTGGATGTTTGATATTCAAGTTAAGCCTTTCAAGCCTTGTTCCAGCACGTTTAGGAACAAATATTCCCAAATGGGAGATAATGTAAGGACCCAGACTTTGTAAGGCTTTAATGGTGCATGGAATTTGGTTCTGAAAAGTGTTTGACCAAGGTGACACCAGAAGGTCACCTCCATAGGTCTTATGACTTCTCATTAGCCGTGTGGAGGAGCCTTGAGGTGGCCTGTGGACTTATGTGTAGTGTTCTTGGGCTCATGGTAGAGTTCAAGACTAAGACACCATTCATTGAGTACCACATGACTTGTGTGACATTTCACTAGTGGTGTGGTGGCTCGTGAGAGTAGCCTTGGGCTTGAAAGCCACATTTCAGCTAAGTCACTTCACACATAAAACCCTACATGAGTTGTATGATGCCACATGGATCATGTTATGGCCCATAAGGGTGTTGGCCTAAAAGTTTTCCAAGTATGAAATCACCGTCTCAGAACTTGACCAGTGAAGATTTTCTCTAAGTGAGGAAACATGGACAGCTATATGATCCATGTGACTTCACACGATCCGTGAGGCTCTCCTACAGGACTCATGGCAACTTTTTTACACTCGTTTCATTAATGGCTTTCTTGTAATTTTGGTTATTCCTAAGGGTCATATATGACTTTCTAACCTATCCCAAACTTCTCAATAGACCTATACTCTTCTATTCTCTTTCTAATTCAATTCATACCCTTAGAATATTCAAACTCTCTTATCTATAGACTCCTCTCAAGTGAGCCATTAGAGATTAGCTAGGAGCTTGAGGAAGGGTCTACTTCTTCAATCAATTTCTTATTGATTCTTCTTATTAGATAAGGTATGTGGGATTGATTCATGGTCCCTTTCAACCATGAAGACCCTAAACTCTTTTACTCTTGTTTTTGTGAAATTGAGCTTATTTTAAGTATGGGCCTTTTAGATTATTGTTTATTTGATTCAATTGAGATATGAACTATATTTAATTGTTGTTTTTAAAGTATTTAAAGCCCTAATATGAACAATTTCATTGATAGTAAAAGATTTAAATATGCATGTCCCCTTAAATGTTAGATTTAAGCATGAATAATCTAAAGTATGATTTAAATATCAATATACTCAGGAATTTACTTGGATCATATTATATTGTTGATTTAAGCATGTATCTCTATTGGCCATGCTATTCTCTCATCATTCATGGCATTTGTACATAAGAGCATTGGTTTTATGAAGATTATGAAGTAGGCTATGACCCTATTATATTTATGAATATGATTTTGATGAGAATTAGTTATGACAAGAATGTGATCACATAAATGTCTATGATATGACTCTTTGACCAACTACAGTTGTTTACACCACTTTGATATATGTGAATGAGCTATTCCTATATATGAAGATTTGATTTGAAGTATGATTTGACTCTTTAGCCCAAGTATGAATGATTATGAAGAACGTTTGCCTCTCAAGCCTAAATATGCATTAAATGATTTGAAATGACTTGCAACTCTTTTAAAAGCATGTATACGTATATCTATTCTTGTTGGATGATGACTTAGCACCAAGCGGACCTGTGGGAGGGGGGCTATCTCTAAGGGTCCAGTACCCAAGACCTATAGCTATTTGACACCATAATATTTATTTATGGTAACCCTTATCGAAATAGGAGGCCCATAAGGTATGGTTACAACTTTGATATGATATGAATGAAAATCCTATCCAAAATGGGAGGCCTATAAGGAAGGTTATTCTCTGAAATAGGAGGCCCATAAGGAGAAGTATGGTTTATCTTTGGCAAGTATATCACCTCTTATTCAGTGTGGGGAAGTCATCAAAATTCCTAGTAATAGCTACTTGGTCATATATGTCGGTTGAGGTCTCATCCCCTCTATGTTGAAGTATTATAGCATTACATGCATCATGTATTTCATGGCATATTGATGTATCATTCTTCTTTGCTTATATACTTCTTTCTACATATGTGCCTTTGTAATCTAACATCGAATGTAGGGTTAATAAGTTCATATGTATTGTATGCCCGCATACTTAGTACATTCAAATGTACTAACATATATTTTTGCCTATATGATATAACCATGTAGGAATTGAAGACTATATTCATCCACCTTTTTACGGCTAGTTCGGATTGTGAAAGTTGTTGTGGTGAGTCCTAACATTCAAGGACAAGCCATCATCCATCTACCTATTATGTTGCTTCCGTTTATGTTTTATTTACTTTAAGTGTTAGCCCAGGGCATATCTTGGTCCCCTCCTATTCTATCAGTTAGAGGCATTGTTGGACAACTTGTAGACTCTTGTACAAATTTGTGTTATATCGTGTTATTTGATTTCAGAGACTATGATTATGGCTATCTATGGAATGATATTATTATGATATATTTGTGATGAGATATGGAGACGTGAAAAGTCATAAGTCACGTTCTACCTATCACGTGAGTCATACTTACCCACCCCTTGATTATTATGCATTAGGTGCTCTGTAGATCATACTAATCCCTGTCCTTATGACATCCTCATAGAGTGAGTCCTACTTTCCTGTCCCTTTGAACTATGTGTTTATTACTTCTTTATGTGCTTCCAAACCGATAATGTGAATGTGGATATTTGAGGCTTGTTTAGGGAATCTCAGGTTCCTGTTTGCCATGTCACTCCTAGGCCTTAGGTTTGGGTTGTGACAGCTATACACATAAAACTTGATATAGTAGTGACAATAAAGAAGCTTTGAGGTAAACTCCTATATATTACAGCACGACGTGATCAAATGAACATTAATTTTAAAAGTATTTAAAACTTGGATTGAAGGGCTATGTTTAAGTCTAAAGTATAAGATGATCGAGTGTATATATGTTTTGAGTCAAATTAAAGGATATCACAGTCTTTGATGGAATAAAAGAAGTGAGGTGCTTGTTAATCTTTAAAAAGCTAGCATGTGAGTCGTGTACTGCCTAACTTAAATTGCGCTTGGTGAATGGGAATGATTAATTCATACATTAGTGGGTTCACTTGAGGCCCAAACTAAGTAAAATGAAAAGAAAATGGAGATGAGGCCCAATACCAAATCTGTCCAAGTCCAACTAGTTGGGCCCAATAAAGAATAAAGCCCAAACTAAGAGTATAATGTTTGCCTATGGGTTAATATTAGAAAAGGATAAGATTGGCAGCCAAAGATGAATAAATAAAGGGTCCAAGTACACTCACCAACTACTTGACAATTCTAGCCCAAATCAAGTGAATGACAAAAAGAAAAATAGGCTTCCAAGGCCCAATGAATTAAAGTCCACAAAGGAATAAGTTAAATGGCTAAGTAGGTTGTAATGACCCTCAATTTTGGAGCCTAAAAGTGTAAAAAAGTTAGACTAGAAAATTACCTGGGCCAATTCATGAGGCCCATGTATGGCCCATTGGTTGGTCTCTTAAACATGAACATCAATAAAGTTAATAAGTTTCTAAGTGTAGGATAACTCATGTAGCAAGTAACGGCTCGTGAAACAATTGACGGTTTTAAGTAGGGCCGTAGATGAGAGTATCAGACATGAAGAAAATTTGAATTTTTTGAAAGTGAGCTATGATTAACAGAATGGTCCGTATTATATTGTACGGCTCGTATAAACCCTTTGTAGATGAATTCTAGTAAAATAAGAAAATTGACAAAGTGTGGAAGGACTCTACGAGTCCAACCATGATCCATAAGTCAAGATATAGCCCGTTGAAAAGGGTTTTGTGGTTTAGGTTGATAATACAGCTTCTGAAGATTGGAAAAGGACAGCAAGACGGACAGGACTATGGTCCGTGGTTCAAACTATGACCTGTAATTGGACTTTCGTAGATTGACTTTGACAATTTTAATGAAGGGCAGTTTTGTCATTTTTGCCAATTCAAATCCTATACTATGTCATTTTTGGGATTCTAAGGGCCCTAAATCAGAACTTAAAGTCCTAAGGACCTTAGTCTTTCTTTCCTTCTCTCATTCCAAAAAATTCATAAGGTAAAATGCTCTCTCTAGAAGGTCAAGGCAAGGTTAGGTTTTCAAGTTCATCCTAAAGAATTCAAGCTTCTTCTTCGTGGAGACTAATTAAGGTATGGAAGTTTGATCTATGGGCCTCCTTTCACCCACAAATTCCTTCATAATGTCTTTTACTTTTTTTTTAAGTTCCTTTAAGTTAATATGCATGTTAATGATGATTTTTTGATACTTTATGTTATTAAATGGTCTTAGTGATGTCCTACGATGATTTTACTAAGTATTTGCATATATTTAAGTTATTGATGATGAGTCCAAGGATGAGTATTATTAATGACAAAATGTGAGCTATTTGTTTTTATGATGACCCCAAGGATGAGTATTATTAATGATGAAATGTGAGCTATTTTACATGTTTGGAATGAGCATATATTTATGATTTATGATGTTTTAACTTAAGAGTTATCCCACTAAGTTTCAAGTAATGTTTTGCCTAATTTATGATGATGATTATGACATTAAAGTTAAGTTTTAAATTTATGATTTGTGAAAGATATAAGTATATTGACAATTGCTCTAAAACAGAAGGTCCCCAAGATTAAAGGACAATTCTCACTTGGTGGTTCTTAAGTTTGAGCTACTCTTATGATTTTGCTACCTATGATTTTAAGTGTTATAAATTGACTAAGTATATGTTTTAAAGATTCCATGGGATGACTTTTTACCGAGACGACATTGAGATTGAGGCTCATCCCCTTAACTGAGCATGACCCGTTAGAGATGAATCTCATTGTCTTCAAACTATGTGCTACCATAGGAGCCCTTGTAGGCTAGGCTAGTGGATCCACATAGGCCATTTATGTTAGAAAAGTCATAAGTCACGTTCTACCTATCACGTGAGTCATACTTACCCACCCCTTGATTATTATGCATTAGGTGCTCTGTAGATCATACTAATCCCTGTCCTTATGACATCCCAGAGTTCGTCCCAACAAGTGGTCTTCCCGTGCCAACACAGGGGGTTATGTTGGATTGCATGTAGTATCTCACATGATCTTATATATCGATTAAAGTCCACTCCCACAAGTTTATGACTCTATGATATGGTTGCATCACATATGACCTTTTATGCATTTACTCTCATTCATATTGAGCAATCTCTTCTTCATCCTTAAGCTTATGTTAAGTGTTTTTACCATCTTATATGTATATGTTTTACTTATAAATGATGACATTACAATTTTATGTTTGCATTACATCTCACATTACATTCTAAAAGTACTAAAGTATACTTTGCCTACATGATTTAACCATGTAGGTACAGGTACTCCTCTACTAGCTTATGGCTAGTTTTACGAGATTCAAAACTAGTTCTTTTGTTGTGTTAAGCCCTTAGCTCGGGTCTCTACCATTTTCAATCTTGCTATGTATTTCAGACACTATGTCTATGTTGTCCCTTTAAGGCTTTTACATGCCATGTTTTTTGTGTATGGAGTCTTTTCTAGTTGATGGAAATCGACTGATATCATTTTTGTCTATCTATAGTTTAGTCAGTATGCATTATGGACAAAATGTTGATGTTTCTTTCCAAAGTTGCTTCATTATCATAATATGGTCCTATATACCCTTTCCCCATTTTATTCGCAAATGTTCTAATTTAGGCCTATGAAGGCTTGAGATATTAAATATGGCTTGGGTGAGGTGTCTTCGGGTATCTCAATAGCCCTATGATGACTAGGCCCTAGGTAGGGTTGTTACATAGGTGCATCACTTAGTTGACAATTTAAGGACCAAAATGGGTCAAGAAAGTCGTCCAAAGAGGTCCTCTTTTAAAGGGGTAGGGATAATCTCTTTTTTCTTCATTTTAACTTAGAAATTTTTTAAATTTCATAAGTTTCTCTCTTGCTTCATCTTTTATTTACACAAAAACCCTAAAAAACCTCTAAGGTTCTTGAAGAGACCCTCATCTTTGAAGGTTAAGGTAAGCAAAAATACCTATGGATTTAGCCCAATTCTCCCATGAAAAACAAGAAAAGTATGTTAGTTGTGCTAAAGCATATTAATGAGGCAGAATGATTCCAAAAGCGACTACTCACTTTTCTTATTTATTAAGGCACTTTTCTCTTGTTGTTTGGTTTTATTGTCACGACCCAAAATCGAATTACAACTAAAAAAGACATAGTAAAGTAAAAGCAACCACAAATTTCAAAATAAAATTCCAAGACCTGGAGTCATGAGTACAAGAGCATCGAAAGTAGTACAAATGAGTGATACAACTATCCCAAATGGAAATACAAAGATGCCTTAATAATATCTGATACAAGGTCAAAAGGAGACAATAAAGGAAATCTCAAAGATCCATGATGACTCAAAGTCAAAGCCTCACCACTAAGATCTAAGTAGGTGTAGGATATCCTTTCTAGAATAAATCAACTACCCTTTGCAGGTCCTTGTGCTCAATCTATAGGGAAGAAACAAAGAAGTAGGGGTGAGTACACCGAAATATACCAAGTAAGTTCAACAGATTGGGTAAGAAAAATCAAACAAGCATGTAGTAATGAAGAATCCTAACACCTGCATCTAAAAGGTTAGAACACAATATAATATATATATATATATATATATATATATATATATATATATATCTGAATCAGAACCTCCTCATAAGATGGAAAGATGAGATATCCAACACAACCGATAATATAACAGAATAAGAGATGTGGATGTAGCACAAGGGGTCTCATCAAATCATATATAAAGTGTCTCTCAACATTGTCACCTTAGCGTGATCAAGGGTATTACAGTACCTCAGTCTTGTGTCATAACTCAGGCCTAGATTCGAGGAGTGACATGGCGAATGGAACCCGAGAGTCCCCAAACAAGCCTCAAGTATCCATATTCACATTATTGGTTTGGAAATATATAATGAAGTAGTAAACACATAGATCTAAGGGACAGAAAAATATGACTCACACTATGGGGATATCATAAGGGTAATAGATCTAAGGGGCAGGAAAGTATGACTCACACTATGGGGATATCATAAGGGTAAGGGTTTGCATTGGTTCACATAACACATAGCACATAAGAACTAAGGAGTGGGTAAGTATGACTCAATCTATGGGGGTAAAATGGGACTTAGGATCTTCCACATTTCCACATCATAACATAACCAATGTCATAATATTAATAATCAATAGATAGTCATAACCATAATCTCCAATTGGCATAACATAACATATAATCATACGAGAGTCTATATGATGTCCAATAATAGCTTTAGTCAAAGAATATTATGGGGGAAAAGACATGTCCCAGGTTCACCCTCAAAGTAAATAACATAAGCAGAAGAAACATAAGGTAGATAAATGGTGTCTTGTCCTTAGAAGATTGGACTCACCATTACGACTTTCACAAACTCAAGACTAGCCATAAAAAGGTAGATGGATATTGTCTCTAGTCCCTACATGGTTAGATCATTTAGGCAAAAAGTATGTATTAGTACGTTTGAATGTACTAAGTATACGGGCATGTAATGCACATGAACTTATTAAACTTGCATTCAGTGTTAGATGGCAAGGGTACATCTATAGAAATATATATATATATATACATATATATATAAGTATACGGGCATGTAATGCACACGAACTTATTAAACTTGCATTCAGTGTTAGATGGCAAGGGTACATCTATAGAAATATACA
>DF358265.1:6043-19114 GCA_000787875.1 Solanum virginianum
GTAGACATAAAAAAGTACAATGTAGGGGGTATTGGAGCTAACAATCAAGTTATTTTCGTATGATTTATACATGATCAGCTCAAACTATGACATTAACACTAATATTTATCTTCAAATTGTGTACGATATAGTCCTTGGGGTGTGGTCTTTCCCCAGACTCTAGGTGAACACAAAGGAACTACATAATTTCAATAACAAAACTAGCAAATTAGAAAGAGGGTGGATATGATATATGTTGGTTGAAATGATGATGACATTAGAATGAGGTATATATAAATGTATGAAAAAATATGAACAATTATAAAGTCAGGTTAGAAAATATCAAAAAAAAGAGTTTATAAATGAGATGAAAGAGTTTCAAAGTCGATCTTCTATATATACATGAAACATAATTTTAATAATAACTAAGACTAGCATGTCTATCTTATTTTACTACCAATATAATTCAAAACAGACATTAGTACTATTTGTTGAAGATTTTCTGGCTTTTGGAGTAAATGGTGGTGAAATACTCTTTTTTCACTTTGGTACTTGTGGGTTAAATTATTATTATTTACACAGGAAAGTGAATAAACTAGTTCATAATCTGAGAATTTTGATTCACCTTTAACATTAAAATATATTTTATAGTCCTCTTTTTTTTTTTTTAATGTCCTGTCACACCTGTTCATTTTTAAGAAAAAACTATGTTTTTTTAGTACAATTTGTTTGCTGTATAGTAAATTATAGTACTTTGATACAAGAATTAAACAACATAAAAACATTTTAAGTCCAAGAATCCTGGGAAAATTTTGTCTTTGGGAAAGGCTAAAAAACTTTTTGCTTAGTACCATGAAAAAAGAAAGTGTGGAACAAAATCTAACATGTTTAATGTGTTTGTTGACTATGTGTGTCTTTTTCTTAACAAATCAACAAGAAAAAGTTGCGTAATGTATAATTACACCCCTTCAATTACACTCATTTCCTGTGTTGTCAAGTAATTACACATTATAACACCAAATCTCAATTACATAGCGACTTTCCAAGCATGCTCTACATGTATGGTTTCATTTGGGGTTTCCCATCTTTGTAGTTGTTGTATCCGTTGTTCTATCCTTATTTTCTTTCTTAGATTTCGTAATTCTACCCCGCGTTGCATCATTCCCTTCTGGCTAAAAACGCCAAACTAGGGTTCCATTGATGTAGATGCAAGCCTCCCTAAAAGGATATATATCAACAACCTTTTGACCTATGATAGAGTCATTTTTTTGGATCATAAATCATGAAAGTTGATTGATTGCCTTGAAGCAAAATTTCTCCTTTTATGGACATCTCGCGAAAGAGTGTCAATCATAAATTATTCTATGATACACGTGGTATGCATCTATAAACCATTGAACATTACTTGACCCTATATTACTTATTAGGATCTTTACTCGCCATTTTTTACTTTTGGAATTTTTTTTGGGGGGACATTCTTACATTTTTGGTTTATAAATCTTATTTTTAGGAATTTCAAGTCAATTAGAATTATATCTACTAAAGCTTATTGGTAAAAGATAAAGAACTTTTAATATTTGATACTTTAAAATAGATTTAAGGTTATATTTGTTACTTTAAAATTTTACCTACCTTAATTATGTTAATATATATTTATTTTTTCATATGGAAATAGATTCGAAAATAAATAATGATGCTCTTAGTTTTTTTTTCATCTCAATTTCCAAATTATCAAAATAAAAAATATTAATCTATATACTATGTTGAAATAATCTTCTTTAGATCATCTTTTCACTATTTTTCTAATTTTATTATTTAATCTTTTATTTATTTAGTTTCAGGATTCACTTTTGGATCAGAATTATTCTTGGTAAATAATTACCTAAAATTTTGACTATCAAATATTTTTTTAATAAAAAGTATATAATACAACAAATTTAAAAGAAAAAAATTATGTTGAAAAAAATTAAACTATTTTTATATTTAGGACTCTTTTGTTACATTAAATTTTAATCAGTTAATTATTTAACTTCTAATTATTTAACTCTAAATTATTACTTTATGTATTAAAAATGATTAACATATCTATATTATAAGCAATTGAATTGATTTTCTCATCTTTGTTATTTTACAGTAAACTAAATTCTTACATCAAACTAATAGTATTTATTTAATTTTATATGAATATTGTGTTTATTTAATGAAAAGTATTATTATATATAATTTTTTATGTCAATTTGATAGATTTCTTTCACATTATAGTCTAATATATTCTCCATCATGGCTTATAAATTCATTAAGAGATAGTAGGAAGGACTACAAAGTACATTCTTTTACACATATTCCCTTTTTTCTTTTCATTAAGATCAAGTCGGGATGTTTGGTTAGTAATATGTTATCCCAAGATAATTAATTTCGAGATAAGTTAATTTGAGATAAGTTATCTCACCATATATATGAGATAAGCAATCCCATCACTAAGGCAAAAATGGTGGGACAAATATTCCAAGGATTAACTTATACTTCCAATCAAACATGGGATAAAAATAAAGGTTAAAGTACACAAAATAGACTAAATTTGAAATTATTTACCTTTAATAGACCCAATCCAAATAATTTACCCTTAACGTACCCATGACCCAAACTATTTACCTTTTTATCCATTTATCTCTTTTTATTTTGCGCATGACATCATGTTGATGTCAGCACAAATACTGTGAAATATACTTCGACGGTATATTAATACCAAATTAGTATCATACAGGATTATGTGTTTTTTGTAAAGGAATAAATAGGAAACAAATAAAAAAATTATGAAACTCTAAATTAGAAGAAAATATATTCGTTGTGATACTCCAACAGTATATTTATATCATATCGGTATCATATAAAACTAGAAAATTACAAAATTATTTATTAAACTCTAACAACAATAACAACAACAACATACCCAGTAAAATCCCACAAGTGGGGTTTGGGGAGGGTAGAATGTACGCAGACCTTACCACTACCTAAGTAGAGAGGCTGTTTCCGATATTAAACTCTAACAACAATAACAACAACAACATACCCAGTAAAATCCCACAAGTGGGGTTTGGGGAGGGTAGAATGTACGCAGACCTTACCACTACCTAAGTAGAGAGGCTGTTTCCGATATTAAACTCTAACATAATAGAAAATATATTCTTGTGATACTCCATCGATATATTAATATCCTATTAGTATCATATAATTTTGAGCTCTTTTTTTTTAATAATTAACATAATTAGGAGAAAATTATTTAAAGTTACAAACTTATTTATTAAATTCTAAATTATTATAAAATATATTCTTTGTGATACGCTGTCGGTATATTGATACCATATCAGTATCATATATGATTAAGATTAATCATCTGTGCTACCCTGTTGGTATATGTATACCCTAATAGTATATCATACAAGGTGAGTGTTGACGTCAGCATGACGTCTACATGCGAATTTTAATATTAAGGTACGAATTTTAATAGTATGAGGGTATAAAATGTAAAGAGTTATGTGAATATAAATAATTTACTTTAAAGGGGCATAAACTTACTTTTCCCTAAAATAATCTTATATTATTATAACTTATATTTCACATCAAACGACCCAACGAGTGAATAATATATTTATTTGTACTTAGGTTTACGGATTATTTTACACAATCAAGTTATTTAAAAGAAAATTACGGATACTTTTATTTAATAACATTAATTGAAAATTTAGAATAAATGGAATGTAAATTGTTATAGTGGTTTATCAAAAAGTTCTTATCCATCGGAAGAATTATATTTGTGGTATACTATAGCAATAAAAGCAGAACACGAAAATATGGAAATTCGACAATAACACCAAGACTTTTGGATTGATAGATCATAATGAATTGTAACTTGACGAGTTAACATAGCTAGTAATTGTGTTATTAATAATTTTTATCAAAATATCAAGTTATAATTTGAAAGTAATGAATCACCTATTTTATTATAAAAATGAGAATTTTGTGTCAAATTTTATTTGTATAAAATATTATAAACTGTGAAAATGATACTGAATGAATTCTAAATAAAATTAAGAAAAAAATTCATAAAATTAAGATTTTTTTTCAAAAAAGTTTATTTAAAATTTATTTAGAACCAATTGTAAGTAAGAAAAAAAAAATCCATAAAATGAAGAATTTATTTAGAAACAAATTAAAAAAATTCACAAAACTAAATTTTTTTTATTAATTTTATTTAGAATTGATTTTTTTAAAAAATAATATGGCCAAATTAAATAAAAAATCACCGCTAAAAAATAAAAAGTAAAATTAGGTGCTTCCCCATTTCACACGAGAGAGTAGAGGAATGACGAGCACTTCCTTCAGTTTATCTTCCTCTTCCTCGCTTGTCCCCTTTCCTTTACCCACCGGCGCCGGCGACGGTCTCTTCCGCCTTCACTGCGCTGTAGCCTTCGCAACCTCTTCTTCTAGGATTGCATTTCAGAAGAAAAAGCACTGGAAAGAAGGTGAATATCCAGGTTTCTCTGAAGTTTCTGTTTCCCACCTGAACAACAAGAAGGGAAGGAGGATCCCTATTAACAAAAAAATCGATAGAAAGAATACCTCCATTCCTTGGGTCAATACTGTTCCTGAAGCTCTTTCTGATTGCATTGATAAAAATCAATGGCGACAAGCCCTTCAGGTCTTTTTTTTCTCACTTAATTAGGATAATGATAATGTTTGATTTTATGGATGAAAATGAGCTCAGTTAATAATCCAATTACTCGTGTCTTTCATATGGGTGTGATTATTCCTTTTATATATGTTAATTTTATTGCATTTACAAACTATCATATACTTTCTGTTTCCTTTTTTCATATTTAGTTTATTCTGCCTGATTTTTGAGACGAGAAACAGCCTCAACTTTGTATATTCTACTAGTTACTATAAGTATACGATAGAACCCTTTTTTTCGAATTCCTATGATGCAATTGGGGCTTATCGGCAGAAACAAATCAATTTAGAGGCTCCAGTGGCGACTAGATCAATGCATTATTACTTCAAGTGAAACTCCCGTCGAAGTTCATTATGAATCTTTAGGTACTTTTTATGAGATTTATGGACACTATCTAATAGTAAGAGTCTCAAGAAAAAAAATACTTTTTGTATACATTCGAACCACTGTTGATCATATTGCTCTTTATCGAGAAATCGAAGAAGCTATACAAGGGTTTTCTCGGGCCTATTCATATGTTACCGAATTCTATGATACTGTGGGACTTCGGAGCTCTCTCGAGACCCCACTTGTGGGATTCCACTGGGTATGTTGTTGTTGTTGTTTACTTACTTTTTATTACTTCCTCTGGACCATATTAATTTAATTTTTGGGCTTTTTTTCATTGTTCAAAATAGTTAGAATTGTTCAAAGTTATACTACAAAGCTACATTGACACAAGTTTCCAATTTATTGAGTAATGGGTGGAAACAACTCTGTTTACTTTTTCTACCTGTAAACATATGGATTCAATCAGGCTATATTTTTGTACGTCTAGGTATTCGAGATGTTAAAGAAGCAACCTTTGTATCAACCAAAAGAAGGTACTTACATGAGGCTCCTTGTCCTTCTTGGAAAATGTGGGCAACCAGGAGAGGCTCAACAGGTTTTTGATTCAATGATTGAAGAGGGACTGGAACCCACTCGAGAACTCTATACAGCCTTGATTGGTGCTTATAGTAGAAGCAACATACTTGGCAAGGCATTTGCTCTTCTTCATGCCATGATTGAGCTTCCTCATTGTCAGCCAGATGTTTACACCTACAGTATATTAATCAAGGCGTGTGTGGACGCTAGCCGATTTGATTTGGTTGAGTCACTTTATGAACAAATGGCTGATTGCTCCGTAGTTCCTAATACTGTCACTCATAATATAGTCTTGAGTGGTTATGGTAGAGCAGGCAAGTATGCAGAAATGGAGAAAGTGCTTGTAGGGATGCTACAGAGTGCTGACAGCAAACCTGATGTATGGACTATGAACCTTATCCTGAGCGTATTTGGCAACAAGGGGCTAATTGAAATGATGGAGAGATGGTATGAAAAGTTCCGCAATTTTGGGATTGAGCCAGAAACGCGGACATTTAATATCCTCATTGGTGCTTATGGGAAGAAAAAGATGTATGATAAAATGTCATCTGTAATGGAGTACATGCGTAAACTCTCTTTTCCATGGACAACATCAACGTACAATAATGTCATTGAGGTGTTCTCCGATGCAGGTGACACAAAGCATATGGAATATACCTTTGATCAAATGCGTGCTGAAGAGATGAAAGCTGACACCAAGACCTTTTGCTGTCTCATCAGAGGATATGCAAATGCAGGCCTTTTTCATAAGGTGATCAATACTGTCCAGTTAGCTGGGACATTGGAGATCCCCGAAGACACTTCCTTATTCAATTCTGTTATTTATGCGTGTGCAAAGGCAGAGGACGTAATGGAGATGGAGAGGGTTTTCAAGCGAATGAAAGACAAGCAATGTCGACCTGATCTCATGACTTACTCTACTATGATTGATGCATACAAGAAAGAAGGCATGACCGACAAAGTTTATTATTTGGAACAAGAACAGCTCATGGTGGTCGCCATTCACTCCGATGACAGCCATAATGATGACAAAAAGCAAGAGCTGCTGCCTACTTGAGAGCTAAGTATGCGGTATCTCTGAACAATGCATCCAAGCTACATCTTTTTTCGTTTTATATAAAACCTAGATTATCTAGATCGTCTAGCTGTTTTTACGAAACTAATAGTTGTCCACTGTCATTGATAATATGAAGTTAAGAGTTGATCTAGGTATGACTGGATACTTATTACTGATGATTGTTTCTGATGTACATCAAATTGAAATAAAGATTTTGTTTTCTGTTTATATTATTGGTTTCTAAATTTTGCATCAGGACCATCCTTTTCTACCGATACTGAACTGTTATGTGAATAAAACTTGTTATTTGTAGTTCTAGCTGGTTGTGCTCTGCTCTCCTGGTATTTATATGTTTAATCTGATGGATTTCTGGTAAGTAGTTTCTCTCTTTGTCATCATTTATTAGTTTTACGTTTTATTGGGGTGAGAGTATTGTTTGTGTTGCAAAAAGCAACTGAAATTCATTAGTTACAAGAAAACTGTCCACTGGAACATGGAATTTTCACCTCCTTCACCGGAAAAGAAACTAACAAATTCACTCTTTCTGATTGCATTGATAAAAATCAATGGCGACAAGCCCTTCAATTTGCCTTTGTGGTTAAACAACTATTGTTTGAAGTTAATAGATGTTTGAGGGAAAGACGTGTACCTTCTTTGAAGTTGGTTCCTAACATATTCTTGCTTTGTGATTTTAACTGTTAAGAAATGGACCTTAGATTTAACCAGTGGCGTAGGCGTTGCCAGAAATTTCATGAAGCGTGTGCAAACCATGAACAGATACAATTAAAGCCAAAATAGGAAAAAAAAAGATGTGGCTGTAGGGAATTGAACTTGAAGTGGCCAACAGTCTTTTGCACACTGCTGCCATTAAGCTAATGCTCTATGCACATCAAAGAAGATGTATTTGCATCTGTTCGTGACCAAATCCTTTCTTAGTAGGGCAGGGCGGGGCAGGTCAACTTTTTTGGAAAATGCTAAACAGGGAAGGGCGAGTCAAAATCTTAGTACGTGAAGGGTTATCCCACCCTTACCCGCTCTAACCCACGCTATTGCCATTCCTATTGAGGTTTCAAGGTACTGTATCCAACAAGACAGTACAAAGTTATCGTCGTACTTTTGTAGCATTCTTCATCATGTGAGGCAGTGAACAATGTTGTATTTATAATTACTTTTTTTTTTCCTGAAAGGGCGACTTTCCTCCCCTGCGACTCTCTAATTCTTCTGCTTTTCCAGTCACTCTTGGCACGCCACTGCAAGCATACATATTCACAGGGCCAATATATTACCAAAAACTGAAACACATGGTGAGACCATTAGCTACTAGCTTGTTCTCTTGCTTCAAGAACTTATGATGAGTCTCTTAGAATGTAAACAAAGGGCAAGCCTGGTGCACTAAAGCTCCCGCTATGCGTAGGGTCCGAGGAAGGATCCGACCACAAGGGTCTATTGTACGTAACCTTACCTTGCATTTTCGCCAAAAACTATTTTCAAGGCTTGAACCCGTGATCTCCTGTTCACATGACAGTAACTTTTCCTGGTCACATGATAGTAACTTTTCTTGGTCACGTGACAGTAACTTTTCCTGGTGACATGATAGTAACTTTTCCTGGTCACATGACAGTAACTTGGTATTTCAAGGCTCCCCTCACTCTCATAGAATGTGATACATAGTAATTATCTTGTCACATGTATGTTTCCTAATATTGAGTAATGCATTAAAAAGATATAATTGAGATTTATTCATTAGTTTATTTTGTATGATAATTTGTAGTTGCATTAGAAATAGAATATCGTTTTTTTGTCTTTCAAGTCAAAAATACTTTACTTCCAAACTCTCTCTTTTTATTTGAAAACTTATTGTTCCTTGGGTCTTATGGAACATTTGGTATCGTGAAATTTGATTTTTGTTTTGATAACTTGTTGAACGCTCCTATGATACGACAATTACCCCTCTATCTTCCCCATTAACTGGCATGACATTAATCAATTCAATTACGGTAATCTCTGGGGCATCGTAGAAGTTGAGTTATTGATGATGGTAGCATTTGTTTTACTAAGACTAAAACATCTTTGCATAAATAAGGAGCATGAACAAGGGAAATAAAGTTTTCCTAAAAATTGGAAACAAAAATGTGATGTACTCTCCATTTTGTGTGTAACATGTGGGGCCCCCTATAATCTTTTGCATCCTTTCATAGTACTTGTTTTTATATGTGAAACAGTTATTCGAACTCTATGGTTCACTGTGAAACAGTTATTCGAACCCTATGGTTTACGTCATGTGAACTAAGGATGGTGTTTGAGTGAGAAGGGTAGAGAGACAGACACATTATTTTTGAGTTTCGAAAGCTGCAGTTGGCAGAGGTTGGTTTGGGATTCTAGTTCTTTTGGTTCTAAACTAAATAATTTGCACATGTTTAATGATTTCTTAAGATAAATACAAGGTTTAGATTAAAACAATTGGGTTTGGCTGAACCCGCAAGCTCTGCACTAGCTCCTCCCCGGTTTGTCGTAAGAGTTGGCCCAAGATAGATTTCTAAATTATTATATCATATATCGTATCGTACCAGACCTTACTTGTGGTAAGGTTGATGAGACCTTGCTTGCTTTTTGTTTTTCTGTTTGAATGGTTAGATTGTTACGGTGCTTGTATAATCATATTTTAGACTAATTATTAGTTGGCAGATTTCCTAAATAATTGTTGCTAGAGCAAATAATAATTGGATTATTCTTAAAAATATGAGTATTTAATTTCATATAGTAATATTATTTATAATAGCCAGAATTAATTTGAATTAATAAGTTACTAGCCATGTTTTTGTAATATATTATTTTTGATGTTATTGTAAAAATTTTATTTATTAATAAGAAATTTTGAGTAATGTTATTCAAAATTTTAAAATATTTCTATTAAAAGAGTAGATAGTTTCTCTTTACTTTTTAAAAATTTGTTTTTTGCTCTATTTCCCTATGAAAGATCTATTGGTACATAACTTATCATAACTAATTATACAATTTAACTACAATGTGTCTCAATTTCATAGGCTAACAATATCAAGTTCTCTAATTTAATTTTTAAAATTGAATGTGTATTGTATATCTTCAAAAAAGATGTTATCTCCTACTTTTTAAAATATGTATCCTAATATAAGGATGTGCATAAGTCAATTCGATTTAATTTTATATATTATTGATTTTTTATTTTTAAATATGCTAAATTAATGATAAATCAATAAGATATTTTTTTTTTATCGATTTTTAGTTTATTGATTTTTTTTTGGCTTTAACGGTTCGGTTTTCGATTTACCCAATAAGAAAATACTCATAAAATAAATATATGACTTCTTTAATAATTTGATGCAATACGACGAGATACAGTAAAATAAACAAATCAATTGAGCACCTAAACTTAATAATATGTAATATTTGACCTCATATTCTAATTTACTTTCCGCCATCAGGGTTATATATTTGTAACCAAGCAAATACATAACTTATGAGTATTGATTTAGTATCAAGTGATGTGAATTTACTATATTTAATATTTATGAAGGGATAAAGTAGTAAATTGTTATAGTCTTATTGGGTTATTAATTTATCCAACATTAAAAATCAAAATTGAATTGATAATCCGATAATTTTTTTGTAAAACCATTAAAAACCTGTTAACCTAATAATTCGATAACAATAAATCAATAACATTTTTTCCAATTCAGTTTAGCAATCGATTCGATTTTTACACACTCCTATCCTAATATACCCCACATAATGGTTAAATTTAAACTTTCTTTTTAACCCATTAGTTTTCTATCTTCCCTTAAATTTACAATTCCCAACAAATGGATCAAAATCTTTAACCAGTTCCTCTATATTCTTCTAAAGTTCTTAGACTCAAAATTTGATTTCATCCCATTATTATCCACCCATAAATATAGAGTGTGCATACTTTTGGTAAATTCTGAATTATCATATCGAAATTAATATTTTTAATAACATGATTTTAATATTATGATATTTGGTATGATATTTAATACGCATTTTAAAAAGATTAAGAATTCAATATTTATTTTAAAGTTTTAAAATATCATTTATTGTATTGAAGTATTTATATATAATAGTGTATAAAACTACATAACACATCTCATTAAATGTCATTTAGTATCGAAATAGAGAATTGACTACTCATGTTGTGTTAAGACTTGGAACTCTAATCGACCTATCTTGATTGAAATATCTTTTTTAGTTGATTAATGAATGAAATTTTTTGTACTTTATTTTGGATGTTATTACATGTTTAAATTGTCAGTTTGATGTTCCTCCAATTTTATCTTGTGCGTGCATATCCCTGGCGGAATCCCTATGATATCTACAATGGTCCAACCAATAGCTCACTTGAACTTTTGAAGGACCCCCAACAATGCCTCCACCTGATTTTCATGAAGATCTGCAACTACAATCACAGGAAGAGTGTTGTCAGTTCCTAAAAATACATGCTTGAGGTGTTGGGACATCTCTTGGAGCTCCACAGCTGGAGGCTCCTCGATGGATGGTTTAGCGGGTGGTGTAGACCTGTTCTGAAGATCTAAGTCCAACTTTCTAGGGACAAATGGCCTGGTTCCCCTACCTTGCAGCGCATTCACAGCGTCGGCGTAGCCACTAATACCATCATCTAGGAAGTTCATCAACACTACTGCTAGTGTTTCTACACTCATCGTTTCTTCAAGTGAGATCTCAGATAGACAATCATCTTCAACGTCTATGATAGACATCACCGCCACCTCTTTAGGTCGCTTCATTGCAGCACAAACATTGAACTTCACCTCTTCCGTGTTGAGTCTGAATGTCAGCTCCCCTTGCTCCATGTCTACCAACGCCCTGCCAGTGGCCAAAAATGGTCTCCCAAGGATAATAGGAACCTCAAAATCCACCTGACAGTCCAGAACAACAAAGTCTACCAGAAAGATGAACCGACCCACACGAACCAAAACATCGCATAAAATCCCTAGGGGCTACTTTGATCTATCCGCCATAAGTAGCCGCTTTGTAGTGGGTGTAGGGACTCCTACGCCCAGCTGCATATAGACCACCAGCGGCATCAATTTGATGCTGGCACACATATCACAGAGAGCTCTGTTAAAATAAAATGCTACAATGATACACGAGATAGTGAAAGCTCCCGAATTTTCCTTCTTTTCTACAAGAGATCTTGTGGCAATGACACTACAGAGGTGGAGATTGTTCACCGAATCGATCGTGGTTGTCCTCTTCTTAGTCACTAAGTCTTTTATGAACTTAGCGTAGCCCCATATCTTCTCAAGTGCCTCCACTAGAGGAATATTCACTGAAATCTCCTTTAGCATGGACAAGAACTTCTGAAACTTGCCATCTTCAACCTTCTTCTGCAACCTCTGTGGGAATGGTGGTGGCAGCTTAGGAATGGATGGCAGAGGTTGGGTCACTATTGGTGTCACCTCAGGCTCTTTAGTGACCTACGGCATTGCTGGTGTTACTTCCACTTCCTTACCCAAGTCATTGACATACTCCTCTACGGGGTTAGGCATCTTGCTTTTAGCTTCCTCCAAACATGCATTAATGGGCACAACAGGGTCAGAGAGTACCTTACTGCTCCTCGTGGTTACTGTCATATAATGATCGTTATTCTTCGAGTTCTGAATAGTATTACCCGGCGGTGACCCAGCTTTTCTCTGGTTTATGGCTGCTGACCATTGACCCATCTACTGCTCTAATTGCTTGATTGAGGTGGAATTCGAGTTGACCAACTGTCAACCATTTGACATCTCCATTTTTATATTTCGCATCCCTACCTCCGTGGACTCAACCTTACTAAGTACCTTTGCCATCATTTCTTCTAACTTTGAGTTTCCTCCACTATCGTTACGACGCTCATGGTTCCTATAACCATCTCTGTTCTGCCAGTTTCCTTGATAGTTTTGATCATGACCATAGTTCGGACCTTGATTATTAGCGTTGTATGGCTGGTAATCCCCTAGGCTTCCTAAGAAGTTTGTCTCTTCGTCAAAGTTATAGCCTTGTTCATCATGCCTAGGCATTGTGTCTATAAATTTTACTTTTCTACTCCTTCTAAGAAACTCTTTGCCATTAAGTCCAATTGGGTCTTTATGTGTGCCATGTCTTGATCCCGTTCCTCCTCCTTTCGTCGCTGCTCTTCCGTTATTTCAAAGATGAGACCCGAACAGTCTCCATATCTAGTGTACCATGCTCTGTTGTTCTTGACTACCTGGTCTAAGATCACCACTATGTCCGGGAAAGTCCTAGACATGTATAACCCCCACAAGTAGCATCAACAATCAACTTAGTCACAAAATTGCAGGACCTGTAGAAGACTTTCTTCAAATTCTCATCTGTCAGGAGATGA
>DF358265.1:19149-32037 GCA_000787875.1 Solanum virginianum
CAAAATTGCAGGACCGGTAGAAGACTTTCTTCAAATTCTTATCTGTCAGGAGATGATCGGGACACTACTTAAGCTTCTGCCTGAATCTTTCCCAAGTCTCATGTAGTGCTTTAGTTGGCAGTTGCTTGTGAGAGCCAATATCATCTGTGATTTTGAGCTGTTTTGATGCAGGGAAGAATCTCTCCAAGAATGCCTCCTTTATCTCTCTCCAAGTGCGGATGGAATCATGTGGAAGCTCATTCAACCATTTAGTTGCCGCACCAGAAAGAGACAATGGGAATAACCGCAACCTAATTGCTTGCTGACTGACACCAGGAATCTCAGACGATTGGTATGTTGCCAGAAAGTTGAGGACGTGCTGATTTGCATCCTCAGTTGATGCTCCGCTAAACAACCCTTTCAACTGCAGCATCTGTAGCATAGTGCTAGTGATAGTGAACTTAACACCCACGGGCAGTGAGGAAAGTACAATCGCCCCAGTGGTCCCAACACCCTCATTATCATCATTCACATCGTAGGGCAGCTGAGGCACTTGGGGTCTCATACCGGGCAATGGCACCTATTTAAGTAGTGCTACCGGTGGTACCTCATTGCCAACATTTTCATCATCACCCAAACCATCGTTACCCCCACCTGCAGGGTTCATCGCTAATTCTCTCTATCTAACTGCTTCGCTTATTACTTCACCGTATTCCTCGGGAATGGCACCAAAATTTGATACACCCAAATTTACACTCCAAATGAAATAGTAAATCAGTCATTGATCAAATATAGAACTCAACCAGAGTTGAGGTCGATCCCACAAGGAATACGTAAGAATATATCTATTAGCACTGGTTTCAGACGGAATATCTATTCCCAAAATGAAAGTGCATAAAGTAAATATGGGGGGTTTGGTTTTCAAAACTAATTAACTAAAGAAAACAATAAATGAGTGCAAGAATGACTAGAATTCAATCAATTTATGTGAGGCTAGGATTGTGTTCCCCATGATAGCTAATGCGACAATCGAATCTAGTGCTAAACTCGTTCATGATTACGTATATAAGATCTAACAAGTTGTGTAACATTTAATTCACCTCTTGGTCCCTCTAAAATTCCTATCATTCATCCCCTTTCGATCTCAGAATGTCTACGTACTAACCCTTGCTGTTTATCCCGGAATACTCTCACCTTTCGGTCTCAAGTACTTAGACTAGGTTAAAAACCTCGAATTTCCATCATAGAAATATTTTCCTAATCAAAACATCCCTTTCAGGCATACAAAGAATAAAGGCTTACCCTAATGCGTCGACTCATCAAAGAAAAAACTAAAACAAAGATTACTACGATATATAAGCTAATCAATACCGACACTTACCCCATATTCACCTATCTTATTGATTTATCATGGTTACCACAACCCTAGGGTTGTGAGGTTAGCCTAACATATTCAATGAATAAAACTCACAACGATACAAAGAATTCATAATAGAAAAAGTCACTATTGAAGAATCGATGAAGCCACAAGCTACAAGCTTGAATTAAATAAGCAAAATCCCAAAATCTTGTGAAATCTCCAAGAAAATAATAATTTTCAATATTTTCTAGCTCTAGCCATCAAAGACTAACCAAAAACTAAATAAAATAACCATTTATATATACAGAAAACCCTAATCCTAATTAAAAAAGGAAAAATCCATCGGAATGGACACGGGTCACCACACGGCCCATGTGACGGTAGACGAACCGTCAAACGATCCGTATAGCTGTCCTTAGCCTCAACTTCACTACTCGTCATATGCTACCACACGCTCAGGAAAATAACCCATGTGAAGTGAGACAGTCCATAAAATGGACCATCCGTCATGCCTTTGCCATTTTCGCTCAACGTCTTCCACACGCCTCCACGTCACGGGCCATGGTTGATAACACAGTCCGTGACACGCACCGTCTGACCTCCCTTAGCCCATTTTGCTGGCGTTACAATGGTGTCACCTTCACATCAATCACACAGGACATAGGATGACCCGTCATACACTCAACGACCTATGAAACGAGCCGTCTCATGCCATTTGGCCAAAATCGTCCAACCTTTGATGGTAACGCCTTCACATCACTTTGACGAGCCGCATGCACAACCCGTGTCACGTCCAACGGTCCGTGACACATGCCGTCTGGACTTGCCTGCACCAAATAGTGCCACCAGCAGCATCCAAGTATGAGGCCAAAATGGACCTCACAGACCATGTCACAGTGCACGACGGGCCATGTAGGCCCCCGTGTGCCCACACTTGGGTTCATTTTGGCTCCTCTGTACGCTCTTTTTTATTCTTTTTCTTTCGTATTCTTATTTCTTCCATGCCTTGGTCTTTTTCCTGAAAAACAACAAAAACAATCATCAAAATAACAAGTTTGCTTCAGAACGCGCAACAATTCTTTATTTAAAGTGTTATACAAGTCGTATTTCTACGACTAATCAAAGATATAAACACTATATTAAAACTACAACTTCCAAATTTTTATGTGTAAAAATAGATTGTCTATTTTACAATTGTTTACCATCTTTTCTATTTTAATAATAGACGATCTATCTTTATTAAATTAAAGATTGACATTTTATTAGTAATTAATTTATTAAGATTACAATTATTTATTCTCAAATAATTCAAATGAGAAAAATAGCAAACATAATGACAAAATTATTATTCTCCTAACTAGTTAGAAGTCACAAAGAAATAATCTACTTTAATCTAATTACATGAAATAGAAAATGTCATTATAGTTCAAGGGTGTAAATAAACTTTTTATAGAATTTTAAACCAAACACAAATTAAATGGAAAGCAATAAACCAAACACGAGATAAAAAATAATCTTAGCATTACTAATCCATGCATAACTAATCTTTGTATTACTAATTCCTGCATTATTCATTTTTGTACCAAACGACCCCTTAATATTATCAACACAATGACAAGTAAAAGCGTTTCTCGATTTTATAATATTTATGTTTTTCAAGAAATAATCCCTAGGTAATCTAAAGATGAATTGATCATTAAACATTTTCAAGGAATTCTATATTTTTCAAAAACATTAAATTTTTAAGTAAATTGAGGGTAAAATAGGTTAAAAAAAAGAATTATCCTATCTCGATTTCTCCAAAATGACAGATAAAATGAAAATCAAATTACAAAAATTTTGACATCTAATAATGAACGGAGGGAGTATCTTATTTGAAAATTTCTATTGGTGTCAAATAAATAGAAGAAGTAACATATATCATGTCATCTAGCATCTAATTCGTTGTGTGCTAAGATATATGATCATTTAAAGTAGAGACATATGCGAACACATGCTAGAACTTAGACGATTGAAATTATTTGCACTTGACATGATGGGAGAGGGGCTTGGAATTGCATGAAGGGTTATGGAGGGGCTAGATAAGGCTGTTAAGAGTTTAAGGGAATAGGAAAGGTTGAAAATATCCTTAATGAATTGGTAGTCCAAACCACGAGAGCCCAGTTTACGAGCCGTACAAATAAACTCTTTACAAATCAGGGGAAACAAGCTTGGACAGATAGCCCCAAGCTTTGTTTCAGCAAACACTAACTAAATCTCTTTGTAAATCGATTCTTTAGGGTACATATTCAAGTCTACTAATCGATATGCCAACCTAGGATACATAGAACCTCGTCCAATGAACATCCTGAATGATGAGTTTGATAATCACTTCTGCATTCCGTGCCTTCCCTTGAAATAGTCTATATTTCCTTTCTTGCTACCCATAGTACACACTACTAGCTAATTATATGAAAATTATATTTAATAAACCATAAAATAGAATAAATTAATAACTTTAAAAAATTTACAGAACATTAAAAAAAAGATTAATCCTCGAAATTTTATGTCATATAAATTAAACAGATAATTAACAATTACTAGACCATGCTAACATGAGGTTACCTCTACTATCATAATAAAAATTAGGAAAAAGGGTAAAAATTGTCCTTGTACTATTAGAAAGGATCAAAATGCCCTCCGTTTATACTTTGGACCATTTATGCCCTTGTACTATCAGAAATGCTCAAAAATGCCCTTGTACTATCAGAAATGGGTCAAAAATGCTCTCAGTCTATTAGTGTCGTTTAAACCAGGGCATTTTTGACCCATTTCTGATAGTACAAGAGCATTTTTGACCATTTTTGATAGTACAAGGGCATAAATGACCCAAAATGTAAATAGAGAGCAGTTTTTATCCTTTTTGATAGAACAAGGGCATTTTGACCCTTTTCGTATATTATATATTCTTTTTAAACATATTGTGCTTCTAATAAAAAATATAATTTTTAAAGAATTTTTTTGTTATTTTTTTTTTAAAAATCACATTAACTAATAAAAATGTAATGTAAGAAAATAATTTTTTTCTTAATCTTATTTTATAAATTAAAATAGAACATCGTATCCCTGAAACAAATAATATATATTTATCCTACTTCAATTCGAGAAAAAAGATTAAATTTTTTTTTGCTTTATTCTAATTACTATCGTTATTGTTATCTAAATAAAAATTAATATTGGATTTACTATAATCTTATATTTATTATATATATCATTTGTTACAAGGATACAATGTTCTATTTTAATTGATAAAATGAGATTAAGAAAAAAATTATTTTCTTACATTTTTATTAGTTAATGTGATTTTTAAAAAAAATAAGAAAAAAATTCTTTAAAAATAATATTTTTTATTAGAAATACAATATGTTTAAAAAGAATATATAATATGCGAAAAGGATCAAAAATGGCGTTGTACTATCAGAAATGAGTAAAAAATGCCCTTGTTTAAATGACACTAACGGACTTAGGGCATTTTTGACCAAGTTCTGATAGTATAAGGACATTTTTGACCCTTTTTGATAGTGCAAGGGCATAATTGACCGAAAGTATAAACGAAAAATATTTTTTATCCTTTCTGATAGTACAAAGACATTTTTGACCATTTTTCCCTAAAAATTAAGAAACTAAACTTTTTGATACTATCAAACATATCCCATTGAAACGATCAATCTGCGATTTTTTTTTCTTGACTGCTTCGCTTTTAATGCCCTACAGATCGCTATCAGGCACTGTGGACCGAGGATATTGAATTTTAGGCTTTTACATAATTTTATAAATAGCCATAACTTCCTAAAATTTTACATATATGACCCCTCACCAATAATTTCAAAGAAAATGAGGTCAAATGACCCTTCCTTGATTAAACCCTGCATATATTCCAACAAAACAAAGCATGAGAATGACAGTATTTTGATCATTCTCACTTCCAACGTAGCCACTGACATATTCTATTGTATACTATTCCAACAAATATGTACAATGAATGATTCGATGACCGCACTTACTCATTCTCACATTCTTTCAAATCAGCTAGAGTACATTAGTGGTTTAACGCAAAAATTAAATGGCAGTTTTATATTTAAAAAATAAATTAAAATATTTTTTTATGAATTTTGTCCTCCTAGCTTTGCGATAATGAGATGCAAAATTATTAAAAAATTATAATTGATTTCATTCAGTAATTCCTTTCAATTGATAATATAATCATACTTCATATGTGCCAAATTTTTTTCTATAATTCTCTATTGCTATATGAAAAAAATAACTTTTATCATAAATAGTGCGCATTTAATATTTTTTTCTAAAAAAACTATATATTATCATTGCAATAATAACAATAATAATAAGGCTTCTCAAATTTAAAAGATTCTCGATATATAATTAACTGCATAAAGTTGTGAATTCTCGTTGACAAAGTCCACATAAAAATTTTGACGTATTTGACACTCTATAGTCTATTCCAATGAACTTAGTCCTTCGGTAGCTTTCAGTAACTAAGATATTTAATGTATCAAAAATCATAACTTTACACATAATATGTACGTCTCCTTCGACATGGCTTCTAATTATGTGATGATGGTTTGTCTGATAATATTAATTTGCTTTTCACTGTCTTTATAAGTATTTTATAATTTTTTTTTCATATTTTTTGAATTAAATATTGTATATGAAGTTTTTTTCTTTAATTTAAAAAAAAATAATTTTCATACATAAAACAAGAAAAAAAATTGAAAACTTTTCTAAAATAAAAGAAAAATTCAAAACTTTCTTTGAATCGTCATCCTCCCAAAATGAGTCTAGACTTGGGATCCACCATCCTATCCTAACTAGAGAATCAAATTTTGACCTCTCAACCTTGAGTTAGGACCACTCAATTTCAGGAAAAAAAAAATCTAGGAAACGTTAAATTATTTGTTTTCATAGCAACATGCCCTAAAAGGAGACAAAAATAAGGGCAAAAAAATCTTATAACGAAAGTATACATTTGCTCCACATAATAAGAAGTAATGAATAATATGAGTAATATGGGTATCCATATTATCCATTGATTTTATTCATTTCTATTAATATCAAATATGAATTATATCAAATATGAAATTATTCTGATATTTTATCCACTTCACCTAACTCATTTTCGATTGATCTATGTCCGACTTGATCCACCTATTTTCCAACCCTAACTACAATGATCTCGATTTAGATAACTTCATATATAATCTTAAGTTCAGCCTTTAAAACTCTCAAAGTATTCTGTACTCGTCTGAGTTTGGAACCTATTTGAACCACAAAAAAAATAAAATTGACGCAAACAAACCATTTTTTTTAGAATATCACTAAAATAGATTAGTGTATTTTTTTTTCATTTTATAAAATGTTCAAATGGCAAACATCGAAGCTGTTAATGTGTGCTTTTAATATAAAACAAAGTTTTTTCTTCCACTTTATAAAGTGGGAATTATTCTTCCCTCTATAAAAAAGTTCACTACCAAAATTTTCAGTTTCTTACTCAATTTCCATAGCCTTGGTCGCAAATCTGACAACCCAACAATTCGACCCCAAATTAAAAATTCTAAGGTTGATTCAAAGGTCAACCTGTATTTTCAATTTTTATAAAATGACTCATTTAGATTGTATTTCATATATATTTTTTTAGAAAAATTATGTCTAAACAATCAAATATATTTTGCAAAAAATTATGTCAATATATAATTTGATCTTCAACTTCAAATTTAAAAAGAATAAAGCAAAAAAATATTTGTGATAGTATGTTGTATCTCGAATATAAAATTATCTATGATATATATATGTAATTATTTATTTTGGGACATTACTTCTTTAGAGTAGATTGCTAATTTTTAAAAATTGGAGGATCAAAACCATATTTAGAAAAAATAAATAATATTTGATTGTCATAGCCGAACCACCAAGTGCTACTAAATGCTAGTTGACTGATACAAAATTTAAAAAATAAAAATAAAATTTCAATTTTTATAATATTAAATTTAAAATTTGTGTACTTTTAAAAATTTAATGGTCTTGAAAACTTCTTTAAAAATAATAAGACTGTTAAATTAAAATAAAGCAATTTTAAGACTCTTAAATAAGACTTTCCAATTTTTACTGTGAGGTCAAATAGTTGAATCATTAGGTTGGGGACTAATGTAGGGTGATAAAATTTGAGGAAGAAAGTGAAAATTTTGATAAAATAAACTTTTCTGATAATGTGAAATAATATTTCACTTTATAAAAATGGAGAATTTTCTTTCACTTTATGAAGTGACAAAATTTATTTTGTTTTGGAGTTGAAAAAATTTTATTTTATATTAAAATTAGATGTTAACAACTTTAAAATCTGCGGTTTCAATCTTTCTATAAAATAAAAAAGAATTGCACTAAATCTATTTTAATTACATTCTTAAAATATAATTTATTTATGTAAAATTTATCTTTTCATGACTTAAATAGATTTCAAACTCTGCTAGCCCTAGAGATGTTACAATGAGAAGTTGATAGCTTCACAAAAAGAACCATAGACACACATATTTTTGCTCAGTCAAGAATAGTCAGCTCGCTTATCAAACTAAGCTCGACGGAGAGCCATCACCTAATAAAGGGAAAAAAAAGAAAAAAAAAAGCTTGTTAAGGTTGAATTATAATAATATTCATTAAAGATAAATAAAAAACAAACGGGTCGAGTTGAATATAAATGAAGTAAAAATAGATAAAATATTCAATTCGACTTATATTATTTTAAATAGGTAAAAAAGAGTTACTTAATAGATAATATGGGCAAATATAAATATCCATATTATAGTAAGTATCATATTGAAATTTTAAAAAACAAATCCTTTTACCTCACTCGTCAATCCCACCCTCATTAAAATAAATAAAAAAAATTGTACTAAATCTATTTTAGTTACACTCTTAAAATATAGTTTATTTATGTAAATTTTATCTTTTCATGGCTTAAATAGATTTCAAACTCTGCTAGCCCCTAGAGATATTATAATGAGAAGTTGATAGCTTCACAAAAAGAATCATAGACACACATATTTTTGCTCAGCCAAGAATAGTCGGCTCGCTTATCAAACTAAGCTCGAGGGAGAGCCATCATCTAATAAAGGAAAAAAAAAGAAAAAAAAAAAAAGCTTGTTAAGGTTGAATTATAATAATATTCATTAAAGATAAATGAAAAACGAACGAGTTGAGTTGAATATAAATTAAGTAAAACTGGATAAAATATTCAACTCGACTTATATTATTTTAAATAGGTAAAAAGGAGTTACTCAATAGATAATATGGACAAATATAAATATCCATATTATAGTGAGTATCATATTGAAATTTTAAAAAACAAATCCTTTTACCTCACTCGTCAACCCCACCCTCATTAAAATAAATTATAGTTTTTTTTTAGAAAAATAAGATTATCACCTCAACCCGTTGCTAGCCCACCACTCCCATCACTGTATTCACGAGAAGAAACTATAACTCATATTTTATTGCTCATCTCATCCATGAAATCACTAACGTGATTCAAATGTGTATGTAAAACGACTTTTCTTCTTGATTGCAATTAATAACGGCAATAATTTTGTGAGATAATACTATTAATTGCGTGACTATGTGAGAAATCAAAATCAACAAATGGATCGAGAATAATTAACTAACCTTATTACATGAAGATGAAGAAGAAGAAGAAGAGAAGAGCAATTATTTGTATTTACTGGCTTTTTTTTTAAAGGATGAATGGGGCAGCAAAAAGATTGAAAATGTCTCTCTTTGAATTGAAATGAGTTTCAATAGTTTTCAATAATTAGCCTAAGCATTGAAGAGCTTTAAATATCCAACACAAAACAAAATCTGCATAATTTGAAACTTTCATTTGAAACTTTCATAGATAATATGAATATTTTTTTTTATCCATTTAAAACTTTCATAAACTAAAAATCTTGATATATAATTGGCTGCATAAAGTCGCCAATTCTCGTTGATATAGTCCACATAAAACTGGTGACGTATTTGACACTCTCTAGTGCATTCCAAAAAATTAGTCCTTCAGTAGCTATAAAAGGATCTTTAAAGGGCCGGAGAATCGATGTATCAAAAATCACAACAAACACAATATAACATGGCTCCTAATTATGTAATGATGATTGGTCTGATAACGTTAATTTGCTTTTCACTATGTTTTGGTGATGATGATATGTTAGCAGAACACAACAATCTCATAGCCAAACCTCACTGCAATGAAAGTTGTGGCAATGTCAAAATCCCTTTCCCATACGGATTGACCCCAGATTGCTGTCTAAACAGTCAGTTCCTTGTCACTTGTAATCACTCTGTTAAACCTCCTAAGCCTTTTATGGGAAACAGCACTATAGAAATCACAAGCATATCTCTCGCTGGGCAGCTTGATGTAAGACACTTCATATCCAGAGATTGTTATAGTGATGGGCTAAGAACAAAACATGAATCTCCATGGATAATATTATCATCTTTGTTCAGGGTGAACCACACCACGAATATGTTCATCGCTGTTGGCTGTCACACATACGCCACCGTTCGGGGTTATTATCAGAAGTATAATCCTGTAAGTAGGAATTCCTACATGACAGGATGCATGTCCATGTTCAATAGCATTGATGATGCTGTTAATGACGATAGTAACTCATGTTCTGGAGTCGGTTGTTGCAAGACATCCATCCCTGAGGGAGTATGGAATGTCAACATAACATTAAGCAGCTATCGTAATTATACTCTCACAAACTTGACAAATAACTCTGTTTGCAGTTACGCTTTTGTGGTAAAAGTAGCTAAGTTTAACTTTTCTAAGAGTTACCTAAGCAGTTTACAGGAAGAGAAGAAGCTTCCTCTTGAGCTAGATTGGGTAATTGGTGAAGAAGCATGTGAAATTGCTAAGAGAAACTTAACTGCATATGCATGTAAGAGTAACAACAGTGTTTGTCATGACAATTCAATGGGATATCGATGTTCCTGCAAACAAGGATATGATGGGAATCCATACCTGAAAGATGGTTGCCAAGGTATGTATATGTTTCTGAGTTTCCTAATTACATTTCTGCTGACTAACTTCTATTGTAAATTTAAGGACTTTACAGTTTATTTATTTTTTGTTATGTGTGTATTTGGTCAAGTATTTTGAAAAATAAATTTCTTAAAAATGAGTAAAATAACTTCGTTTTTAATAAAAGTAAAGAAAATAAGCTTTATAAAAAATTGAAAGGCAATTGAGTATGGAGAGTTTTTTTTTTAAAAATATTTAAGATGTAGAAGGATAAAAATATACTTTAATTCAACTTAAAATGAAAGAAAAGACATTTTTGTAAGATTTCCCTTATGGAGAACAAAAAATGAAGATCATTATAGTGGGCATCCTTGTGTGATTTTCTGATTTCTGTATCTACAATAAGTAAGCTTGGCTTAAATCTTTTTAAAATAAATATTGACATCTCATCAAAATTCATTTTCTCTATATTAGTCTATATTTAGAACTTATTAAAACAACTTATTATAACTTCAAATTTAACCCTCCGCTCCCCCATTTACTCTTTTTTTTAGTTAATGCAGCTGAATTTTTAAATGGAATCAACTTTTGGCAATTGAATGTTTTACGACATAAGTTTGTGTTGTACGATTCTGCAGATATCAACGAATGTAAAGACGATCAGAAACCAAGTGATTATAGATGTGCCAAAGATGCCATTTGCCAGAATAAAGAAGGGAGCTATACATACATGTGTCCTCGAGGTTTCAGTGGTAATGGTACTGTATGCAATCGTGACAATTCTCAAGAAAAAACTCAAAATATTTATCTTGTTATAGGTACCTTTCTTAACTTCTTTCGAATTCTGCTAGTAAAAAGTTAATTGTAATCATTGGTTCTTAAGGTATTTAATAATTCAAAATATTATCAGTTTCGAAATTTTAACTATTCCTCATAAATTGGGATGAGATGCATCCATTTGAATTCACATAACAATATAGTAACAGTACTTTAAAATTCTTTAGTGATAATGCTAGATTTCAATGTAATTTTCATGTCAAGTTGGTTTATCTACAACACTTTTAAGGAAACTGCTTTATCAATAAAAAGAATTTTGGACTTGAAAGCTCCTCTTTTGCTGCATATAACAGATTTCAAAATGGAACGCAACTTAATATCACGAACTACATAAAAGGTCTGATATGGACACAGAGTTCTTTCTTGTATGTATGTCTTAGTAATATATTTTTATTACAGGTCTTACAACAGGGGTTTCTTTAATGGTTATTATAGTATTTGGCTGGTCATATACTGGATTTCAAAGGAGAAAGATGTTAATGATGAAGAAGAAGTTTTTCGAAGAAAATGGTGGATTGGTTCTACAACAACGACTCACAAGGGAAGAGGGATCAAGTAATACTAATGCAATAAAATTTTTCATAGCGGAAGAGCTAGAAAGGGCAACTAATAACTTTGATAAAGATAGAGTTGTTGGTCAAGGAGGTTATGGAACTGTGTACAAAGGATATCTAACCATCGAAATGTGGTTAAGCTCTTGGGTTGTTGCCTTGAGACGGAATTTCCACTATTGGTGTATGAATTTATCAGCAATGGAACACTTTCTGAACATTTACATAATAAAGTAAAGACCTCTACTCTTTCTTTGGACATTCGTCTGAGAATTGCTGCAGAAACTGCTGGAGTACTTTCCTACTTACACTCAGCAGCTTACCCTCCTATCATCCATAGAGATATTAAGTCAGTCAATATTCTTCTTGACAAAAGCTACACAGCCAAAGTGTCTGATTTTGGAGCATCCAGATTGATTCCTGCTGATCAAACAGAGCTATCTACATTGGTTCAAGGAACTCTAGGATATCTAGATCCAGAATACTTGCAAACAAGTCAACTGAAACTTAACTGCATATCAAACAGAGCTATCTACATTGGTTCAAGGAACTCTAGGATATCTAGATCCAGAATACTTGCAAACAAGTCAACTCACTGAAAAAAGTGATGTATACAGTTTCAGAGTAGTGCTTGTAGAGATCCTAACTGGTAGAAAGGCACTATGTTTTGAAAGACCAGAAGAGGAGAGAAGTCTAGCTCAATATTTTATTTCTTCAGTGGAGAAGGGTCACTTGTTTGATATTCTAGACGACAACATGGTCTGTGATGAGAGAAATGCAGGACCATTGAAAAATGTTGCTCTGCTTGCACAGAGGTGCTTAAATGTGAAAGGAGTTGATCGACCTAAAATGAAGGAAGTTGCAGCAGAATTGGAAGCTGGGTCAAGATTGCAACACTCTTGGGCTCAAACTGATCAACATTCAGAGGAGATAGAGTCCTTACTGCATGGTACTCAACCATTGGGATTTGGATACGAATATAATGAACACTGTATCCATGTTGATAGTATAACGAGCCATGTAACTTTACCATTCCCTGGAGGAAGGTGATCGATATTGCATGTTAATTTTTCTCAGTAATACAAATTCAGATC
>DF358265.1:35145-56264 GCA_000787875.1 Solanum virginianum
CTTCGAACTTCTTATTCTCCTTGTCACATCGAGGCCCTAGGCTTGGGTGGTGAAAAGCTTGGTATTAGAGCACTAGGTTGTTAATCATCCTCAAAAAATCTAACACACTACATCGATTAGAGTCTTATTCATAGTTATGAAGCGCGCCACAACTATAAATGAGAGGTTATGAGACATTTTAGGAAGTGTTTCACTTTTTCATAATCTATATCGTGCTTTAGATGTAAAGATAAGACTTTTCTCCTAATGAATGTTCTTTTCTCCTATAGATCATGCCACTACCAAGAGGGAGACTAAGGAGATCCCGTACACCCGAGGAGCAACCAGCCCCTGCCGTTCCTCAAGCTCCTCAAGATGGAGGGGTAGCCCAAGATGAGTTCCGGGATGCCATCACAATTTTGGCCCATGATATGACCAACCAATTAAACCAAGGGGCCCAAGCTCCTCATGCTCCTACTCTGGCCTCAAGTGTGAGGGACTTCACAAGGATGAACCCTCCGAATTTTCATGGGTCCAAGGTGGAGGAAGATTCCCAAGAGTTAATCGATGAGGTGTATAAGGTTCTATCCATTATAGGATAAATACAAAGGAAAAGGTGGAGTTGATGACCTACCAACTCAAAGGTGTGGCTCAAATTTGGTTTGCATAATGAAAGTTGGAGAAGGGAAATGATGATGCTATTCCTTGGGAGGAGTTCCAAGCCGCCTTCCTCAACCAGTTCTTCCCTATTGAGTTGAAGAGGCTAAGATGATGGATTTCATGAATCTTAAGCAAGGTTCCATGAGTGTGAGGGAGTATGCCCTCAAGCTCAACAAGCTCTCCAAGTATTCTCCACAATTGGTTGCCGAACCTAGATCAAGGATGAACAAATTTGTGTCGAAAGTGTCTGACTTGGTTAATGAAGAGTGTCGTACCCCATGCTAGTGAGTGATATGGACTTGTCTCGGTTCATGACATAAGCCAAACAAGTTGAGGTGGAGAATCTTAGAAAGAGAAGAAGTGGAAAGTCCGAGAGGGCTCAGTTCGAGGGTAGTTTCTAAGGTGCCAAGGGTGGCCGGTTTCATCAAGGTCACAAGTTCCATGGTCAAGGTTCCTCCAATACTCTTAACAAGAGGTTTGCTAATTATGGGGTATATAACCCAAGGTTTCAAGGTGGCAATGGTGGGATGACTAATCCTAAGTGCCAAAGGTGTCGTAGAAACCATCGTGGTCCATGTTTGAAGAATTCTAATACTTTCTTTGGTTGTGATGAATTAGGTCACAAGGTTGTTGATTGTCCTCATGCTCAAAATAAAGGTAGAGATGGTCGTCCTCAAGGCTAAGACATTAATGTGGATCAAAGAGCAAAAGGTGGACAACAAGGGAGTGCTCCAAGGCAAAATAGGTTCTATGCTCTTCAAGGAAGGCAAGAAGTTGATGAGGTGCCCAATGTTGTTACCAGTATGTTAAAGTTTTTTTATTATGATGTGCATGCATCGATAGATTCGGGTGTCACTCTTTCTTTCATTACTCCTTTTGTTTCCAAAAAGCTTCATGTGTGTCTCGAATTGTTGTGTGAACCTTATGAAGTGTCTATCCCAGTTGGCGAGTCTATTGTTGCTAAAAGAGTCTATAGAAATTATCCTGTGTCCATATTGTATAAAGTCTTACCTTGTGATTTTATTGAACTTGACATGATAGATTTTGATATTATTATAGGGATGGATTAGTTACATGCATATTATGCCTCCATTGACTGTAGGACATGTAGGGTGAAATTCCAATTTCCTAATGAGCCCGTTCTTGAGTGGGAAAGTGGTAATGTGGTGGTCAAGGGTAGATTCATTTGTTGTCTTAAAGCCCAAAAGTTGATTTCTAAGGAAAATCATAATTTTTTTGTTATATAAGTCAAAAATTAAATTGGATAGAACATGAAAATTGAATAAATGAACCCATTTTTTTCTTGTAAGTCGATTTAATTAATGTTTTCTCTTATTTTCTTATTGGTGGTCATATTGTAACACTACTATGTGAATTGAAGAAAATTGATGTGCATTTTTTGTGCAAGAATGAGTATCACTTTTCTTGGGAGATAAAGTTTATGTCTCCTCAGTGTAACTATTTGTTATATACATAAAAAGGTGACCTTAAATCTTTCATAATTCAAGCGGCAATGCAAGTATTCATTAAAGAATTTATTATTTTGAAATAACAATAAATAATAAATTTATTTTGAAATGCATGTTCTAAAAATATTTTTCTTGAGCCGAGGATCGATGGGAAATAATCTTTCTATCCCAAAAAAGATAAGGATAAAGGTCTGTGTATACCTAACCTCCTCAATCTCCACTTGTGAAAATATACGGAGTATGTTGTTATTTGTATTATTATTCACCACATAAATAATTCCTACATTATAATCCCCTTGCAATTAATATTAGAATAAATACATACCTTGATATAAATGTGAAAGAAATCTATCAAATTCACCATTGTTTTCTTCTAAGCTTTTTCAATCTTTGTAGTTGTTGCCTCCTTGGTTGCGTTTTCAGCCTTGTTAGTTGTTTCACACACCATTGCATCCTTTCCTTCTGGGAAAGGGGCCAAACTAGACTTTCAATGTAGATATTTACCTCCATGAAGAAATGATAGTAAGTAACCTTTTGATATCTCATCGAGTCATCTTTTGTATCGTAAATCATGAAAGTAACTTTATTATACTCAAACAATAATTCACCTTTATTTGAGATGCAAAAGAATGGAGAAAATTGATAAAAATCATATCCCTTAGGATGATCATAATTATTATGAGGAGGATTTATGTTGATCGTATGCATCTTTGTCCAAGATTCTTTCTTCATAATCCACATATCTGTTTGACCACTTTCATTACTACACAAGACAGAAAGATCATTTTCAACACTCCCACACTTATTGTTAAATTAAAATCTCCTTCCCCATAGAAGGGTTTCTCCACGTTTCCCCATTTTCCATCAGTCACATCAATGAAAGTGATTACCTAATGATTATATATATATATATATATATATTACTAGAGGGAGAATTCACCCAATAAAGCTTTCCATTCACAAAAATACCATCCGACTTACTAAATAACCCAATAGGCGGAAGATCATTTATTACAATTCTCCATGAATCATTCTTTGAACTGTATATTCTATTGTCCCGATCATGATCATAAGTGCCATAAAAACTCAATACCTTGTAGTCATCATGAAGTTGATCATATCCAAAATCATACAAAATATAGTTACCAAATCTAGAATCTCAAAATTTCTTGAACTTGCTAATTGATGGATTCCATATAGTAAAGTCTTTACTAATGGAAAAACAAATCAATCAATCAACAGAACCGAAAATCAAAACAGGCTTTTGGGGATTTTTCACCGGAAAATCTAAGTGATATTCCTTAGCAATAGAGTCATAAAAAGAGTCATAAAGCAAAGAGCTAACAGAGCAATCCATAAGATTATGATCATGATTAGGTGTATTATATCTCACAATGATTCTATGGTGATTCCAATCCTCATTATTTGTAGATACATTGAGATGGCCATTGATAAATTTACGATTAAAGATTAAATAATACTAGGATTTGGCAACACACTTGAATCTCAAAAGCGATTTCGCACATAACTTTAAAATAATTTCATTGGTGAGCTCTATCGATAAACTAGGAATTTTATCGCATGAATTTTTTCCTCCATTAGGGTTTCCTCCACAAGGTCTTGATGTTCGATTTGGCGATATTATGTAACACCTCGTAAAATGATGAAAATACCCCTAAAATTGACCTTACGCGTAACGTGTCTTCCCTTGCTCCGTTGACAAATTTGAAGCTAAATGTTACGACCCAACCTCATGGGCCATGACTAGGGCCCGAATGGGCTCCCAGACACGATCACAAAGTCAAAGTACAAACAAATGACTTATTTTTTTACATAAATTTTGACAGAGTTTCCTTTGTTTTAAGAACTACCCAAAATAACCTGTATATCAAAAAATACCAACAGAGACCACACAGGGCCAACGAAACAACATATAAACATATACGGGTCGATAAGGCCGCCATGGCAGGTAAAGCCTCTCAAAATACACATCATAAAGATCTAATCATATGGACTGGGCACAACCCACACCAATATACATCCACAGACCTCTAAATGGACTGACAGAATCATAGGACGGGACAGGGCCCTACCGTACCCTCGAATAAATATATATAAAGCAACGGACAAGGGTATACCAAAAGTGAACTATGAAAATAGGGGGAGCACTCCAAATGGTAGAAAGGTGTCCTAAGCTGGTGGGTTACCAAACTATACGTCGATACCTGCGAGCATGAAACGCAGCCCCTGAAGAAGGGGGTCAATATGAAATACGTACTAAATATGTAAAGCAGAAAGTACAAAATATAAATCTGAGCAATAATCGAACCAAAAGTAGGAAAAGTAAATACATATCCAAAAATGTCAAAATGTTTGCTTTCAAAATACAAATCATGCGTATAGCACAGGAAATATGGTCGCCCGCCCGCCCGACAATGGCGCCATAACACAGCATAACACCAAGAAAGTTACAAATCTCCAAACCCCATTGCATAGGGCATAGGAAATATAAAGTAAATACATATCCAAAAATGTCAAAATGTTTGCTTTCAAAATACAAATCATGCATAGGGCATAGGAAATATAGTCGCCCGCCCGACAATGGTGCCATAACACAGCATAACACCAGAAAGTTTCAAATCTCCAAATCCCCCTCACATATCACATCATAGACATAGCATAAGTGAGCCGGGCATTACGTATCACCGTACCCATACTCACCGTCCAACATAGCATAATGCATAAGTGAGCCAAGTGTTACATATCGCTGCCCATGTACCCACTGCCCAAATCCAACATAACTCCGGAGTATATCATAATGCTCACGACAATTAACCGGCCCGGGAATTAGAGAACGATATCATAATAGGCAGAGCGGAGTAGTGAGTAGTCACATGCATAAAATCATTATCATAAATTCAAAAGATGAGTAAAGTAGCCATATTTGAAACCGGAAGAACAAGTTTTACAAATTCTTTCAAAAGTTACTAAAATTACATAAAAGGGCATCACGGGACCCACGAATGGGTAGAAGCCTAAACTAGTCCAACTCATGGAGAATATACACATCCTAGGTCATACAAACTCCTACGATGAATTTCAAAGCAATTCAAGCCTTTCTGCAAAAGTTATGGACGTTGGTAGTTTTAACATAGTTAAAGAATAACTTCTTTCAAAACTAATCAAATTTCATATATCCTTTGCAACTTAGAAACTCCAAAGTCATAAGAATCAAGGTCATGACATACTAACTCAATAATGCCAAGGAAACAAATGCAAATCATAATCAAGCTCGAATTTTGAGAATAAAGTTTCCTCGAGGCTTGTCTCATAGCCTACTTTAGCTAAGACATACCCATAAAAAAGGTTGCTTTACATACCTCAAACGCTCTCTAAAATAATCCAACGTAAGCCCAACTCCAACTTATACTTTAGGCTGCCCAAGGTCTACAAACAAGTCATAAAATACTACACAATCAGCTAAAGACTTTTTCGGCATTAAATTCCAATTTTGCCCCTAATTCTACAAAAAGTTGGGCAGGATTTCCCCTTAAAATAGGCCACCCCAAGAATTCAACTCGGATCAATCAATCAACAACAATAACAACAACCCAACACTATCAATAATCAATTCAAATGACAATATAACAACAATAGCTCTAATTATCATCACTTAACAATATTCCAAAAATTCAGTAACACACTACCTATACATATGGATGATTTCCAATCATTCCTTCACACTACAATGATCATAATATACTAACTAGGCATCAATTCATAGTTCCAACATGTAGCTAAAAGTTGTGTTGTAGCGTTGAAAGTATACGTTTGACGTTTATATGGTGTAATATGATTCTTGGAAGGTAATAGAATGCTTGAATATGATATATATGTATATATATAGTAGGCTGCCTTGTGTTGTAATTGTAAGAAAAATGAGGTTCTTTAGTAATTTTAGTGAAGTAATGGCCTTGGGAAGGCTTATTGATGATTGTTGGGTTGTTGTTCCTGTTGTTGTTGATTAATTTGAGCCGAGTTGATTCTCGGGGCAGCCTATATTCTAGGGGAAGTGCTGCCAAAATTTTTATAAAATTATGGACAAATTTGAGATTTAAGGCCCGAAAACGCTTTTAACTAACCTTTGGCATTATTGTGATTTATTGTAAACGTTGGACATCCAGAAATATAAATTGAATTGTCTTGACATTGAGATTAGTTTGGAAAAGGAATTAAGGTATGTAAAGCATTTTGTTCTATGGCATGACTTCGTAAACTTGTTAACGTTATAAGTTTTGTATGATCTCTCGTTCTTTGCAATTCGAGGTCAAATATGTCCTATGTTCATTTCTTGGTATTCTCATTGAATTAGTCATATTTTGATCCTTGTGCATTTTAAGGTCCGCAAGTTGAAAAGTATGGGAAGTATGATACATTTGGAAGGATAATGTTCTTTAAGACTTTGAAAAGTACAAATACCCGTAACTTTTGACAAAAAGCCTAAATATGTTTTATGTTCATTCTTATCCACTCTTATGCATAATTAGCTACATCCTTATCTTTTATGCCTTTAAAATTCATGAATGGTATGAGTTTGAAAGAAAGTTAATTAGTTTGGAAAACTATAGGATCTAATTGTCCCGAAAATATAAAAGCGTATAACTTTTGATAGAAATCCCAAATTACCTTAAAAATTGTTTTGAGACGCTTCCTAGTAGTTTGCATGATATAGGTAAAATATGTTCCTCCTGATTCAGGCTTGTTCGGGTTTCCATCGGCTGTGGGACCCGTGATGCCCTTTATCCAAAAATTTGGTAACTTTAAAGGAATTGTGAACAAATATTATTTTGATTCCAAGTACGAATATTTTGCATATTTTTGAACTCATGATACTGGTTTTCATTGCATATGATTCTCAAGACTCTACTTGTGCCTATTATGATATCATTCACTGGTTTTCAGGCCGATTGTTGTCATGCATATTATGATATATGTATATATTCCGGAGTTAGGCTGAATACGACAAGTCGGTTTGCCCATGGGCCGGCCTTGCTTAGACTGGGGTGATAAGGCGGAGGGCTTTTGATATGTGGCATTATGACTTGTGAGTGCAGTGATCTTCCCTGGCTCACGTGAGTGCAATGGTCTTCCCTAGCTCACTTATCGGCATTATGCCATTTCTGTATTATGACTAATGAGTGCAGCGGTCTTCCCTAGCTCACTTTTCCTATGTTTGATATGTGACGGAGACGTCGGGGATTTGAATCTTCTGGTGATTATAGTGGATGACATATGTTTCGGAGGGCACCACCGGTTCTAGTCCGTTAGGCATGATTGGATATTTTGAAAAATGAACATTTTAATGTTTTTGAGTATGCATTTCATTTTTATACTCCCATTTGATTACTAGTTTGATTTACATTTGGTATACTCTGCTTTACATATTCGGTACATATTTCGTACTAACCCCCTTTGCTTCGGGGGCTGCGTTTCATGCCCGCAGGTATCGACGCATAGGTTAGAGTTCTTCCATCTTAGGGTTTTCACCTATTGATTAAAGTGCTCCTTTTGTTTCAGAGCAAATGCTTGGTACATATATACACTTAATTATTACTTTGCACTTTTGTACATTTGAAGGTATAACGGCGCCCTGTAGGTTTGTGGACGCCTGTGAGTATGAGGTTAGCAGTTTGTATGACTATGTACATATGACTTGTATGTTGGGCGATTTGACCGCTGCGGTGACCTTGTCGGCCCGCATATATATATATATATATATATATAGTGTATGCTGGAATTTTCTGTATGCAGGATTGGGTTAGTCCGTAAAACAAAGCAAACTCTGCCGAAATTTCTGTAAAATGATACATAGGTTATAATTTGGTTTGGTATTCGGATTCGGGTGCCCCAATCAGGCACTAGTCACGACCCACGGGGTTGGGTCGTGCCACATTTCCCACTCAATTTGACCCCCTGAGCAAGAATATAAAGTCAGATTTTTTGAAATAACACACAGATTTTAAGATACATGAAAACTACGTTCCGGACACTTTCGGGGCACATTTTCGGGCACTTATTTGGGTCGTTATAATATCTCCCCTTGGGAACATTTATCCCCGAATGTCAAAGAAACATACAAGAAAGGAGTAATCATGAACAAATCAGTCCCAACAAGAATGCAACATTACTTTTCAGACACCATTTTCAAAATCTCAACATAATTGTAAAATCATCATAAGTTTGCCAACTTAAACATGAATACATATGAATAACATAGGGGCTGAAACATAATGCTTTGAATCATAAAAAAGGACTTGACGTGTTATCATAGACTTGAATAGAATGAAAGAGATACAAATATTGGTCCTCCATGCCCGCTTCGCCTCCCCGAGAGACACATACGAATAAACGACTCTTCCAAAGGGCCTTGAACAACACTACATCATTATCAATCAACTTCACCACTCATCCATCCAACACCCGCAACCTCAAAGTGTTCTATAACACTAGAGTCACCAACACATCCCCTCAACATAGAAGCATAAAGAACTAGATGAACCAATATGTACACCCAAAGGCAATCCCCAAACTTTAAGCAAGTTTTACCAACCTCCCTCTACACCCTATAAGGACTCACAAACTATTAACTTGACTCCCTCCTTACCAAAGCAAACCTCACTTCTCATGAGTAAAACTTTCTGATTGACCCAAAAAGGCCATTTCTCACACTCCAAACCATCAAACTAGGGACATACAATGCCTACGATAAGGTCTTGTTATACTCATGAACCTAGGTAGTTCCAATCCTTATGCCACCTCTCCAATTTCTCCTCCAAACCCTACAAGGGCCTATAAACCTTAACCCGATTGCCAACCTTAAACACATCTAACTAACTTGGTACTATGGACCACCATCTCCCCCTTGGGAGACAACCTCCACTTTACCATTTTTTTGCACTCAAGGCTTCCAACCCTAATAAGGCGGAATCAAGGCCTTGCTTAAACTAGACCCCCTCAACCAAAGAAGATTTGGAACCACCAAAACAATACACTACCATTCTCAACTTCCCTCAACCTAACTTCCGATCTATCAAACTGAGGGGCCCTACTAGTCACCTCTTTATCACCATCACCACAATGCTAAGCTACCCATAGGCACCCCACTTCGAGTGTCAACCATATCACTAGCCTCAACAAGGAACTTAATGAATACTCATATCATAATCCTTAAGGAGCTCTAACAACTTTCTTGTTTCTCGCAACTCACAACTATCATAAATAGCAATCAACCTTTCATCTCTTAAGACTTGCAATGCTACCCCCAAATGATTCACAACTCTAAATAAATCAGTACCCCCATAACTAGAGACTACCACAAACATTCCAAGGTAGGGTTCTAAGACCCTATTTATGAGTCCCAATAGACACAACTGATGCATCAGCCAACCAAACAACTCCAACAATATTCGAAATGATCATTCCTAGCTCAAAAGGATACTTAGGGATATCACCTACCCTCCTCCACACGTTAGAACAAACCCCGAACCCCAAATCAACCTTAGAGAAGTAACTAATCCATTGTAGTTGACCAAATAGATCGACCATCCTTAGCCATCATATTACAACCTTATGGGTTCTACACTCATTGAAAGCATGTCATGCAAGTAGTCCAACTACTCCAAAACCTCCTACCCATCAAACTAAGTCATCATCCCACAAGAATACTTGTAATACACATGTATATAGATTCAAAGAGGCAATAGTCATTTTTCTAAATCATTTCAATGCACAATTGGGTTTAAAAGCCAAACACCATTTATAATAATTCACAAACACCATTTATAATAATTTATACTTAGGTTCAAATGCCAAAATCATAATTTCATAGTCATAATACTTATGCATAGGAATAACCCATTCATATACAAAATGGTGCAAGCACCGAAAATGCTTAAAGAGCCAAAATTAGAGGCATATATGTGATCACAATATTGCCATAACTAACCTTTTATCAAAATCATACCATAAAATGAATTTGGGCTTACCCATAACATAATTATTCAAAATAATCTATGTACATGAATGCATATACTATGAACAATGAGGAAAACATGGGTAATTAAGACTCCATTTAAAAATCAATGTTTATAGTATAAAGTTGAAGTGAAAACATAATTAATTCCATCTTTAAATCCATAGTGTAATCTCTCATGCATAAATAATTTCAAAAGGGGAACATGTATACTTATAACTTTATAAACCCAAAGTATATCCTCATATAATGGTTTAAATCACATTAAAATCGTCAAATAAACACTACTCGTGTATCAATAGAATTTTAGGAATCATAATATTCAAATTTCAAAATTAAAATAAGTAAAATCCATGTAGATTTTCTTGAATTCGGGTCTCCTTGATTAGAAGGGATCAATGATCAACCCTCATACACATGAATCCTACAGTACCAAGGAATAACACAAGAATTAGCAAATCTGGCGGGTCTCCTTGATTAGAAGGGATCAATGATCAACCCTCATACACATGAATCCTACAGTACCAAGGAATAACACAAGAATTAGCAACTCTGGGACACATCAAATCAACCTACTCAAAACGTCAGTCGCAATATGGCCTTACTTATGGTCAACTAAGTCATAGGAGTAACAATAGAATAGAACCCACTCACGATATCTAGTAATAACCAACTAAACCTCAAAGGCTTCTAATACCCAAGGAAGTCGAGGTCTAGGCTAACACCTAATCACCTTCATCTTACTAAAGTCCACCTTAATACTATCAGCAGGCTCCACGCAACCTAGGAAGGCAACCTCTTACCACCAAAATTCCCATCTCTCCTACTAGCACCCAACCTTCTTCCTTAAGCTTGTAATACTACCCTCAAATGAATCACATGCACTACCTCACTAGAAAACAAACCACATTATCATCACCAAAACCACCATAAACCTATTAAGGTAGCACTATCATCACCAAAACCACCATAAACCTATAAGGGTAAGGACTAGAAATCTTACTCATTGGACTTATAGGCATAACCAGTATACTAGTCAAACCAAAAGACACTACCCCAAAATTTAAAATATCGGGAAGGACATTCAAAGCCTCATCCACCACAAACAACAATTCTATAAACAACCAACTTAGGTTTAACACCTCCAATTCTCACAAGATGAAAAATGAGATCCCTTAGAGACCAATTGTACCTTAAGTCAAGAATGGACCTATCTCCTTTGCTACCACTTGACAACCTCCCACTCAAAGACGAGTTCGTTAGGGAGTCGGGTTCTAACTCTAAGAGTCCCACCATCCATGTAGACATAACATACATGCCACTATTCTACTCTAAGTACAACATCAAAATCTACTACATCAAATCCAACCAGCCACAAAGCAAGACCTAAGGCAATACAATCCGGATCAACACCTATGAACTTTCTAGGAACAATATACCCAACAAAGAAAATAGACACCAAAGATCCACGAAACCACTTAGGCACCCAAGAAACCCCACCATCAACTAAAATAACATAGAAGAAATAGCGAAACTCGGATCCATCAAAATCAAAATCTTCTACTTACCTTCCTTCGCCTTCCTCCTTGAAGCGGCATAATCAACTAAAAGAGCAAAGAACATTTGTTAGAGAGAAGTAACTAATCCATTGTAGTTGACCAAATAGATCGACCATCCTTAGCCATCATATTACAACCTTATGGGTTCTACACTCATTGAAAGCATGTCATGCAAGTAGTCCAACTACTCCAGAAGGGAAACATTTCCTAAAATATCTCATAGCCTCTTATTTATAGTCGTAGTGCGTTTCACAACCATGAATAAGACTCTGATTGACGTGATATGTTAGACACTGAGGATCTAATAACCTAGTACTCTGATACCAAGTTTGTCACATCCCAAGCCTAGAAACTAGATTTGACATGATGAATAGGAAACCTGAAGGAACCCCAAACAAGCCTCACAGCATACCATCACACATCCTTGGTCGCAGAAGCATATAAAAGACATATAGAATAGAATGGGGCAATAGGGCTAAGGGAAAGCTTTGCAACACATCAACATCAAAAGACAAGGAATCATAGTTCGTATCATAAATACATAACTTGTCCAATAAATACCTCTACATACATAGATAGAGAGGGGGGCCAGGACAAAGTAACCAGGTTCATCCTCATAGAATAATAGAGCATAGGATAGTGTATCAATACACAGATAATCGGAAAACATAAACCAAAGTCCCCGAAATAAAGGACTCACCAGCAAGCTTGGAATAGTCCTGTCTAGCCACGTGAAGGAAGAGGATGTTCAACTTAGGCACTGATTCCTACATGGTGATATCATGTAGGTAAGAGTATGTGTTAGTATATTTGAATGTACTATGTGGGATACAATGCAGCAAGAGATAAGCTTCACGATCAACATACATAACAATAGGCAATAGGTATAATATAACAAGATGACATGTATGATCAATGCATAAGTAATCAGTGCTTAAGTAATCAGTGCTTATAGAGAATGTCATATGTGTATAAGAGATCAAGTAAGATTTCTAAGGTATGAACCCCTTGGGGTTAGTGATGATGCCGCCCCATCACTTAGGTGGATAAGTACAAACCCTCATCTCAATTGGTTATAATGCTACCTCATCACCTAGGTGGATGAGTACGAACCCCCATCTCGGTTGATGAGTATAAACCTGATTGGTGATAATGTAGCCCCATCACCTAGGTGGATGAGTATAAACCCCCATCTCGGTTAACAAGTATAAACCTCTATTTAGGTTAGTGATGATACCGCCCCATCACTAGGTGGAGAAGTATAAACCCTGCCCTCGGTTATTGGGCTCTTGTCCACCCGGATCGAGCATGGTCTAATGCAACACTTTATATAGAGTTTATCATATGCATAAGCTTGTTTCCATCATCATAACATCATTCTTATCATATCTCATGCTTTGGGCCTTCATTTTCTTAAGAAACCATAACAGAACATTTTATCAAACACCTTGTGGGTGTATAACGGGGTAAAAGACCATGGAATTTAGAGATGAAATCATGCAAGAAAATTTGTTGTAAAACCATCAATCAACACCTTGCAACATCCCCAAGACATTCACTTCAAAACCCTCATCAAATTCAATATTAGATCTATGATTTAGTACCAAAACATGCTAAAACAACCATACTTTCATGAACCAAAAATCACTGTGCAGTAAATTTTTCACTATACAATACACACATGTAAAATTAACTTTAAATCATGCGATATTAATAAAAAAAGAGGCTTAGGCACCATGGGTGAAAGGATCCAATGGTTCAACACCACATATCTTAACTTTGGAGAACCCTTGAAGTAGATTGGAAATGGAGACTTAAAGCTTGAATGAGATCCTTGATGAAATCCTAACAATTCATCTTGAGTTTGGAACTTGAATTTAGGGTTAAATATGAGTCTAAATGTTTGAATGAGTATTGAGGAATGTTTAGGATGATATGAGGGTGAAATAAGGCTAAGTGTATGTATTTTCAAGTGTGGGAACCCTTAGGCCTAAGAATTATATGTCTTGGACTGAGAAAATTAAAATAGGCACCAAAAATAACAGGGGCGCATTTCGGAGGCAATGTGAAAACCCCACTGGAATCTATATTTTATGCACAGATGAATTTTATGAAAATGGGTATAAATCCTTCACCCTAACTCGGAATAAGGTGAAACAAAGTGCACTAGAAAGCTAATTCAAAGGGGTTTAATTTAGTAGGTATAGGCCACTCAATTCTTTGTGTGCTAAGAGACATGCTCCTTCGAAGTTGACCCTCGTAAATAGTGTTGTTTGCGATTTTTGGATTTTGATATGGTTGCCTTAAAATTTGAGTGAGGAATATTTCCCACTCAACTTAACCCCCTGAGCAAGAATATGAAGTCAAAATTTTAAAATAATGCAAGAATTTTGAGATACATGGAAACTACAATTCTGAGCACCTCTGAGGCACATTTTTGGCACTTTTTGGGGTAGTTATAGTATCTTTCTGACATTGATTTAATTGAGTCAAAATCTGACTGAACTACTACTTCAGGTGCTTGTTAGCAACTGACTGAGACTCAATTTTTTGATTAATATTAGAGATGTCAGATTTCATCCCCATTAAGGTCTCATCCTGAGAGTCAGCCTTCTTCAATAGTCAGTAAAATATCTCCTCAATTTAAGAACTACCAGCCAAGTCTCGATTATGTGGTGGCGCATACAGACTATTTTTGTAACCATCTCTGCTTCCCTAATAAGCAAATCTGTCCTGGCCCCTCTTCTTTCGTAGTACCCTTCTCAATTGTTATCTCTGAAAGCGCCATCCCTGTTAAAGTTTCGACCTTGGTTTCCTTAACCTTGGCGCTAATAGTCTTGATTGGACCCTTATGCATTGTTCTAGAAACCTTTCATCTGATCAATGATGAAGCACATGTTCTCTTCATAGTAAGGCTCCTCGTACATAGGTGTTTATGAAGGCTGACGAGCTATTGCATTCGCATATTCTTGGTTCTACTTTATCAACAACTCCACATTGGTACTAATCCAAGCAAGGTCTTGCATCATATCCTCATTTATCTTTGCTTTCAATAAACTAGTATTAACTGTGAATGAGCTCTTAGTTGTTGACTTGGCTCTCATCCCCCATGCACGAGTTATCTTGACCATTTTTTGCAGCCTTTCAACAATCACCAGAAATGAACAATCTAGAAATGAGCCTCCTATGATAGTGTCAGCTACCGCTTCGTTATTCTCATCCAATGCTCGATAAAATATCTCTACTAAGGCATCATCCATGATCTTATAGTCTGGGACACTCCTTAGGCACTTTGTAAACCTCTCTCACATAAAGTTGATCGAATCACCAGGCAATTGCTCGAACTTATTGATCTGGTCCTTCAACTTCAGCTTCTTTGACCTCGGGAATAACCTCTCCAAAAAGGCCTTATACATTCTGCCTAGCTAGTGATTGAACTTTGTAGGAGTTCGGATAACTATAGCATTGCATCGCCTATTAGAGACAATGGAAAGACGCGAAGCCTAACCGCATCCAAGGACATGTTCTAGCTTCCCATCATGCTCTTGTAGATGAAAACAACATTGTATAGATGGATATGCGGATACTTTGATGGTAGGCCCAAAAACAATTCATGATTTTGTAGCATTTGTAGTAACCCACTCGAAATAATGAACTTTGTGTTATCCGGAAGTAGAGGTAACACAATAGCTCCAGTGACATTTGTTATACCCTATTTTAACTGAGGTCAAATGGTGTACAATATTTTAGTGATTCCTAAATTATAACTTAAGGAGTCACCACCTAATTATTTTTTAGATCAATTAGGAAACTCACTTTTGCTAAAGTGTTTCTTAATTAACTCCAAATTAATGGTCTACTTAACCTAACTAGAAGTAAAATGACAAAGGCTTTAGAAATATAGTTAATTTACTTAAAGCTTAAAAATGCTAATAAAAATTGAAAACCCCAAGTAATTAATTAAATGAGAAATTTTTTTTAAAATAAAACTCCTGGTGATAATTCAAATGTCACGCCCAAAGTCCCGCTAAGGCGGACTAACACTTGTTGCCGATAAGGCTCGGGAGAACCAACTTGTATCCATGTGCTTTCTATACATATTATAAGGTATTTCTACATTCAACATGCTTTTAAGATAGTAAACAGTAATGACAAGCCAAAAGGAAATACATATGACTAGGATGTTGGGGCCACATTGTCTAAAGTACGAGACATGACCACACTTTAATTTACATAGTCTACAAAGTGTCTACTTAACGAAAAGTATCTAATAAGGGTCGGAACAGGCCCCGCCTAGACTAACTATACAATACAAAAATATAAGCTCTAGATAAACAAAGCTCCTAAGCAACCTGGAGCTTGGTAACAACAGCTGGATAACATGTACTCCTACTTGGGAGATCTACTAGCACCTGTACCTGTAGCATGAAATGTAGGTCCCCTATAAGGGACGTCAATACAAGATAATATACTAAATATGTAAGGCAGGAAATACTGTATATGAAGTAACAACTCAAATGAAACTATACACTGGTGTAGGATAAGAGACCACCTTTTAAAGAAATACTGTGTATGAAGTAGCAACTCAAATGAAACTATGCACTAGTGTAGGATAAGGGACCACCTTTAGTTATACTGTGGGATCATGTACTTTAAGTTTTTTTTATTACTTTACCTTTACTATATAATTTGTGCACAACATGTACTACAAATGACTAGTTGATCAGAGGTATATTTATATCAGGATTGGCCCTGGCTAGGCTTTTCCTTTCACCCCTTGAGCTACCCCCCGTGATAGTATCGACCCTGGCTAGGTCATTTTTCCACCCCTCGGGTTACCACCCATCAATAAGCTATGTACTTTACCTTTCAATTACCTTTAAGATGATTCTTTTTGTAGTCATAATATAGGAGTTGTAGGACTGTCAATATAGGTTGTGACATGTAAATAATCATACAAGATAATATAACAATGAAAAGATTACATTACACAAATAATAAAATGCGTATGAGATGAAACAACTCGTGAAATTTATTTAACAACAAGAACCCATGTAACTTGGTATCTATGTGTATGAAGATTTGAAGGTGACTATGTATGAGAGCATATGAACATATGAAAGAGTGGATACATGGTTAATAGTTATGTCAGAGTTGGTAAGTTCCTTTATGTGCCAAGGAATAATCTAGAGTTCATGTCAAGTAATACGAAATAGAGTAGCCTTACATACCTGGTTGTACCACATCGTTATTACCTCAAAATAACCTCCCTTTCCTCCAAATATTTATCTGCAATAGAGTAGCCAATAAGACTAGTTTTAGTAGCTAAGTAACACTTCTTGGCAGTCCAATCTAATGAAAAGTAACATCCGGGGAACAAGCTTGTATTTAGTGACCCAAAGGCATTCTTTCAACCTTTCCACTTATAGTCATATTTTCTAATAGTCATTCTTATGCACATGTAATATACCACTTGTTTTATACCCTTAATAGTCTTACAACATCTCACTAAGGCACAACACATAATAATTACACACAACATACAAGTAGGTAGCATAACTTATATTCCTTTGCTACATTATGATGTCAACAATTCCAAACTTTCACCAACTTCAACCAAACTGTTACCACAAGATTGGGCGAACGAATACAAAGATCAAAGGCTTTATTATTGAGAAAGTAAAAGGAGGTTATTCAGTAGCCATCGCAGGTTTCATAACTTTTCTTCCATTCCGCCGCAGAAGGAAAAGGATATCGAATGATCGATTCACCATTGAGAACATTAACCCCAAAAAGATAAATATTGTAGTTTTATACATAAAAAAAGTCCTAAACAAGTTCAAAAACAGTCCTCAAAATAGGTAAAGGATGTGAGACCATAGTCCTCAATTAATCAGCCGACAATTTCTACAAACAACACACATAGGATAACACGTTAAACCTCGATTGTTTATGTATAACCAAATAGTGCAGCGACCTTTATACATCATTACAGAACTGAAATAAATTAAGAAAAGTAACCTTCTTTCATAATCAAGCCAACCAAAAAGAGAAAAGCTCCCAAATAAACAAGAAAAGTATACAACAACCCTTGGAACACATATTATCTAAAAGTTTGAGCATATACCTAACCAACATAGTCTCTTGTTTTTCATGAAAAAACCATACTAAGCACATAATTATTCTTACTTACCTTTACCCTCAAGGTGTAAGGCTTCTCCAAGAACGCTAAAAGTCTCCTTCTGGCTTCCTTGCAAGGCTAAGCAAGAGTAGAGAGAAAACCTTATGAAAGCTGATTATTTCCTAAGTTAAAAATAACGTAAAGATGCTAATTTTTTAAGCCCTTTTAAAGGGACTATTTGGCCAACTTTCTCTTGAGATTTTGACCACATATTAACACATATAATCAAGTTTGTGATGCAGTAGCTTGGCCCTCTCACTTGGGCCTAAATGGGTGTCAAAGTTAATAGGCCTTAGCTGTCTATTTTCCTAATTTTCTTCACTTAGTTGGGGTCCAAATAAACAAGTGAATTGTGAATGTACTTGGGCCCTATTTATTATTTATCTTGGGATGTAAATATTTTCCATTTATGATGCTAATATGTTGTCTCAAGTCACACCCTTAACTAGGACTTTATTCATTATCGAACTTGGAAAAATTTGGTATCGAGCCTCGTCTCCGTCTAACTAGCAAGTTTAAGCTAAGCAAGTAAGTGACTCACCTACTAGCTTCCTAAGTCCTGCAAGCACCTCAATTCTTTCATTTTGTGTAGGTTCATGATCTCCCCAATTTGACTTAAAACTTGTATACAGCCAATCCTCTTAAGCTTTAGACGCACATATCATCCTCTAATATGAGATTCAAGCACTTTTAAAAATGGGCACTAATTTGACCAAACTATATTTTGCTTCATTTGCATAGAACTAGTACATGTAAGATGTGGGTGTTACAGCCTTCCCGCCTCCCTTAGGAACATTCATTCTCGAATGTTAGCACAATTGGATAACTTAACCAAGTTTAAACCTTTACTTAAACAATCTTTTAACAACACACTAAGTATTCAATCAGACGTACTATTAGTATCCCAACTCTACAAGATGGACTTCCTCTTTATCTTCAAATAAGTAAGGGTATTATGATTTCATCATATCCTCAGCCTCCTATGTTATCTCTTCTGCTTGCTGGTTTCTCCAGAGTACTTTTGCTGAAGCTATTTTTTTATTCCTTAGCTTCTTAACTTGATGATCTAAAATAGCCATAGGTACCTCTTCATAGGTGAGATCTTTTGTAACCTGTATATCTTCAATAGGAGTGATATGGGAAGGGTCACCTATGCATTTTTGAAGCATTGACACATAAAAAAATGGATGAACCATTGAAAGCTCTTGGGGTAGCTTTAATTCATATGCAACCTGCGCAAACTTCTTAATAATTTTATATGGCCCTATGTAACGTGGGCTTAGTTTTCTTTTCTTACCAAATCTCATAACCCCTTTAACTGGAGATACCTTTAAGAATACCCAATCCCCAACTGAAAAATTCTAGTCCTCTCCTTCTAGCATCCGCATATGATTTGTGACAACTTTGGGCTATTTCTAGCTGCTGTTGTATTACCCTAACTTTTTCCATGGCTTGTTGTACTAGATCTGGCCCAAGCAAGGTGATTTCACCCACTTCAAATCATCTAATTGGTGACCTACATTTCCTTCCATATAAAGCTTCATAAGGTGCCATCTTGATATACGAGTGGTAGCTATTATTATAGGCAAATTCAATAAGTGACAAATGATCCACCCAACTACCTTTAAAGTCCAATGCATAAGCTCGCAACATATCTTCAAGTGTTTGAATAGTGCGCTCAGCTTGACCATCTGTCTGAGGGTGAAATGTTGTAATCAAATTCACTTTTGTCGCTAAACTTTTTTGGAATGACTTCCAAAAATTTGCAATGAGTTGAGCCCCCCCAGCCAGATATAATAGAGATTGGAACACTATGTAGCCTAACTGTCTCTTTGAGGTATAGGTTAGCATACTCTTCAACTGTATAATCACTCTTAATTAGTAAGAAGTGTGCTGACTTTGTGAGTCTAGTAACTATTACCCAGATGGAGTCAAACTTCTGAAATGGACGAGGCAACCCAGTAGCAAAATCCATATTAATCATATCCTACTTCCATATTGGAAGCTCTATACATTGCATATAACCTCCTGGCTTTTGGTGTTCTTCTTTGACTTGTTGGCAATTTGGAGATTAAGCCACAAATTTTGCAAGGTTCTTTTTTATGTCTCCCCACCTAAACATCCCCTTCAAGTCATGATACATCTTAGTTGATCCTGGATGGATGGAATATTGGGAATGATGGGCTTCTTCCATTATCATCTTTCTTAATCCATTAACATCAGGCACACATAATCTATTTTGGCAATACAATACTCCATTTTGTGTAAGTTTAAAGCCTTTTATCGTACCCTGACTTACCTTTTTCTTAAGTTGTCATAAAACAGGATCCTCAAATTGTTTTTCCTTTTCACCTCCATTACTAATGAAGACGTTGTTGCATTATGTATAGTAACCCCTTTCTTTGGAGTTTCAAGAAGGCGAACTCCCAAACTGGCTAGTTGATGTAGATCCTTAGCCACTCCTTCACTTACCATGTCCTGATCACCATTATATATGATTGCCTTACGACTTAAAGCATCGGCTACCACATTTGCCTTCCTCGGATGGTACAATATATCAACGTTGTAATCCTTTATTAGCTCTGGCCATCTCTGTTGTCTTAAATTGAGGTCTTTCTGCATACAAATACACTGCAAACTCTTATGATCAATATATATGTCAACATGAACCCCATACAAATAGTGGCACCATATTTTCAAAGCAAACACAACTGCTGCTAGCTCAAGATCATGTGTTGGATAGTTTTTCTCATGTGGTCGTAGTCGTCTAGAGGTATAAGCAATTACCCTACCATGTTGTGTCAGTACACACCCTAAGCAAACTCCTGAAGCATCACAATACACTGCATACCCCTTAGTGCCTTCTGAAAGTACTAGCACGGGTACAGAAGTTAGCTTATCTTTCAATTTTTGGAAACTTCTTTCACATCGCAATATACTTCATAGCCTCGGTGCCTTTTGAAAGTATTAGCACAGGTGTAGAAGTTAGTCTGCTTTTCAACTCTTGGAATCTCCTTTCACATGCATCATTCCATTGGAACTTGGTTGTTGTATGTGTTAACTTTGTTAGTGGCGCGAAAATAGAAGAAAAAGCTCCAACAAACCTCCTATAATAACCTGCCAACCCTAGAAAGCTCCGAACTTTCGTGGGTGTTGTTTTCCTTGGACAATCTTTCATAGCTTCTACCTTTTGTCAATCAACCCTGACTCCCTAGGAGTGATATGGGAAGGGTCACCTA
>DF358265.1:58303-104810 GCA_000787875.1 Solanum virginianum
CTTTCGATGAACTCTATCTGCCATAGTAGCAACTACATTAGGAGCATACCTGGCCAGGGAATTAAATTGAAGGTTATACTTCTTCACACTCATATTCCCTTAATGAAGATTTAATAACTCATCTGCATGGGCCTCTCGGATTTCTAATGGCAGGTAATGGTCGAGAAATACCTCTTTAAACTCATTCCGGATAGTTGGAGGTGCATCTATATCCTTAGATTGCTTCCAAGCTTTATACCACAATATAGCCATACCCTTCAACCTATATGTCGCTAACTTGACAGCTTCTGTACCACTCACATGCATAACATCTAAAGTGTATTGAATCTGATCAAGTCTTGTGGATCTTCAATAGGATCTGACCCAGTGAAGGATGGAGGTTCCATATTAAGGAAGTCACATATCCTTGTGCTAGCTGCTCTATTTGCACCACTTGCACCACTTGCACCTATACCTGGACCTTCGTGTCTTTGACCTTGACCAGCAACTATATGGGTCAATAGTTGGACTGCAATTCTCAGATCCTGCACGGTAGCATTGATAGGTGGTTCTAAGGGAATTTCACTACTTTCTTGTTCATTAGGAGCTGGAGGAATTGGAGAGGTCTGTGACAGAGACTCATCTTGAGCCTCATTTCATTGTCTCACCTAACTAGCACCTAACTAGCTATACCAACTACCACTTCTACTTTCTTGCCTTTACATTTTTTCTTCCTGGTTTCTGGCATACTTGCTGTATTTTAGAGGTCAAACACAATTCACCTACTACACTTGGCTCTATGGCACAATCTAAAGAATAAAAAGAAAGTAACAACTCCTAAATGCCACGTAGCTTCCTGCTTATAAATGTGGTGCACAACACATTGATAAACAAGACTCTACGAGACACGACTTTGTAGATGCCCTAGGATGACCCACTCTGATGTTTAACAAGACTCTACATAGACACGACTTTGTAGACTCCCTAGAGTGACCCACTCTGATACGACTTCTGTCACGACCGAAGTCCTACTAAGGCAGACTGGCACTCGTTGTCGATAAGGCTCGGGAGAACCAACCAGTATCTATGCGCTTTCTATACTTATTATAAGGGATTTCTACATTCAACATGCTTTTAAGAAAGTAAACAGTGATAACAAGTCAAAAGGAAATGCATATGACTAGGTCGTTGGGGCCGTGTTGTCTAAAGTACGAGATATGACCACACTTTAATTTACATAGTCTACAAAACCTCTAGATAAGGAAAAGTATCTGATAAGGGTCGGTATAGGCCCCACCTCGACTAATTATACAATACAAAAATATAAGCTCTAGACACACAAAGCTCTGAAGCAACCTGGAGCTTGGTAACAGCAGCTGGATATCTTGTACTCCTACTGGGGGAGATCTACTAGCACCTGCACCTACAACATGAAATGCAGGTCCCCCGTAAGGGACGTCAGTACGAGATAATGTACTGAATATGTAAGAGGGATATTACTATATATGAAATACATCAAATGAAACTATGCACTAGTGTAGGATAAGAGACCACCTTTAGTTGTACTATGGGATCAAGTACTTTATGTTTTTTTATTACTTTACATTTACTATATAATCTACGACATCATGTAATACAAATGACTAGCTGATCAATGGTAAATCTATATCAGGATCAGCCCTAGCTAGGCTTTTCCTTTCACCCCTTGGTCTACCCTCCGTGATAGGATTGACCCTGGCTAGGTCATTTTTTCACCCCTCGGGTTACCACCCATCAATAAGGAATATGCTTTACCTTTCAATTACCTTTGAGATGATTCTTTTGGTGGTCATAATATTAGAGCAGTAGAACTGTAGATGTAGCATGTGACATGTAAAAAATCATACAAGAGAATATGACAATAAAAAAAGTACGTTACACAAATATTGAAATGCGTATGAGATGAAACAACTCGTGAAGTTTATTTAGCAATAAGAACCCATGTAAGTTGGTATGCACATATGTATGAAGATTTGAAGGTGACTGTGTATGGGAGCATATGAAAATGTGAAAGAGTGGAGAAATGGTTAATAGTTGTGTCAGAGTTGGTAAGTTCCTTTATGTGCCAAGGAAGAATCTAGATTTCATGCCAGGTAATACAAAATCGAGTAGCCTTACATACCTCGTTGTACCACCTCGTTATTACCTCAAAATAACCTCCCTTTCCTCCAAATATTTATCTGCAATATAGTAGGCAATAAGCCTAGTTTTAGTAGCTAAGTAACACTTCTTGGCAGTCTAATCTAATGAAAAGTAACATCCGGGCAACAAGCTTGTATTTAGCGACCCAAAGGAATTCTTTCAACCTTTCTATTTATAGTCATATTTTATAATAACCATTCTTTTGCACATGTTATATACATATTATTTTATACCCTTAATAGTCTTACAACAGTTCACAAGGCACAACACATAGCAATTATATGCAACATACAAGTAGGCAGCATAACATTACATCCCTTTGCTATATTACGACGTCAACAATTCCAAGCCTTTACCAACTTCAACAAAACTGTTCCCACAATATTTATACATAAAAAAGGTCCTAAAATAATTTAAAAATAGTCCTCAAAATAGGCGGAGGATATGAGACCATAGTCCTCAATCAATCAGCTGACAATTTCTACAAATAACACACTTAGGATAACACGTTAAACCTCGATTGTTTACGCATAACCAAATAGTGTAGGGACCTTTATACATCATTACAGAATTGAAACAAATTATGAAAAGCAACCTTCTTTCATAATCAAGTCAACCAAGAAGAGAAAAGCTCCCAAATAAACAAGAAAGTCTTTGCAAGGCTAAGAAAGAGTACAAAAGCTAATTTTTTTTCCTAGTAAAAAATGCCTTAAAAGATGCTGATTTTTTAAGCCCTTTTAAAGGGACTCTTTGGCCGACTTTCTCTTGAGATTTTGACCACATATTAACACATATAATCAAGCAAGTGTTGCAGCAGTTTAGCCCTCTGACTTCGGCCTAAATGGGTCTCAAAGTTGATGGGCGTTGGCTGTCCATTTTTCATATTTTCTTCACTTAGTTTGGGCCCAAATCAACAAGTGAATGATGAATGTACTTGGACCCTTTTTATTATTCATCTTGGGCTGTAAATATTGTCCATTTACGATGCTAAAATGTGGGCTCAAGTCACACCCTTAACCTGGACTTTATTCATTATCGGACTTGGACAAATTCGGTGTCGGGCCTCGTCTCCGTCTAGCTAGCAAGTTTAAACTAAACAAGTAGGTGACTCGCCTGCTAGAGTCCTAAGTCCTGAAAACACCTCAACTCTCACTTTGTTTAGGATCGTGATCTCCTCAATTTGACATAGAACTTGTATACCCTCAATCCTCTTAAGCATTAGACGCACACATCACCCTCTAATTTGAGATTCAAGCATTTTTAAAAATGAACGCTGATTTGACCAAACCATATCATGTTTCATTAGCATAGAACTAGTACATGTAAGATGTGGGGTGTTACATCAAAAGTTTATGTTACGGCCATGATTTATTTCTAACTAGAGATACTCAAACCCAAAAAGCTATGATATTGCTAGTTAGATGGATCAAGAATGATAATATATTTAAATAACACAAGCAAGTATATATTGTAAAGAAAAATAAATAATGAAAATGTGTGTAGACGTAGATGACTCCAAGCAAGGTCCCTCTATTTGGCTTGCTATTCGAGATAGTCTAAGATGTTGACTCCATGTACGAGTATGATGGTGTTGAGTCATTAGACTCCAATTTTGCAAGAGTCCCAAATTGAGACCGCATTTACTCCCATGGTGTTCATGCAAATAAAGAGAAAATATAAAGATTAGTGTTTATCTTATGACAGAAAACTGGAGACGTGCAGATAGTTAAAGAAGTCAACCATGTAACAATCGTAGCAATTGCATATTTAAGATATGAGACAATTTAATAGAAAAAGGGGAAAAAATATTTCCCTCCGTGAGATGACAGAATGGCATGGAATATAAAGAGAAAATAAAATAAAAAATAAACACTACCTCAAGCCAATCACATAACTAAGTAGATTTTGTAATTAAAACAAGCAATTTTCCAAAGCTACATGGAAACAGGGTTACGAACATTTTTCAAGGAAAACTAATTACAAAGTGAACAAATAGGACATGGACTCAATCTTTCAGCAGCTTATAACGCAAACAGATAGCAGTAAATATGTCATTTTGGCCATTATATCATGACACAAACAATCTTTAATCCCTTGACAAAAAGTCTAGTTACAACATGCATCAGTTAACAAATGTCATCTTAAAGCAGGGACCAATTTGCTAAGTTCTAAAGCATGTAAATCACCAACAAAGAGGATTTAGTACAGGCTCAAGCCATGGGACGTCTAAGACATGAAAACTATGGTCACATAGATTTGGACAAATTTTAACCACTCAAGACTCACGAACCAGACCATTGGTTCATGAATCCAACACATTTACAGACAAACAACAAATTAACAGGGGTAATATTTAGTGTCTTTCCAAAATCAATTCAAAAGACTCAACATTAGTTTATGTATAAGAGGCAGGCTAAAACGCAGGAAAAACATATGATCCGACTAAGCTTGGAGGCCATTGAACACTTGAATGAATCAACTTAAAATAACATCATTTTTTAAAGAGAGACAGTGAGCAATCTTCATGGATTAATTAATTCACTGTAGTCGTCGTCAGGTCAAACAAATTTAAGATGAGAAAAAAGGTATTTAAAGAATATACAACCAAGCATCATGAAATTAGGGCCAAAATAGTAAGAGGAACGGTTTACAACAGCATATAAGCAAATAACCTATGCAAAATGTGAAGATTAACCATATGAGATAGAGAGCACATACTACTTCATATACAAATCTTTCTATTACATATAAGCAGAACATCTCGAAGCTAATATTACCCAACAGATTTGATTTAATACCGAACAATGAGTTTAAGAACAAGCATAAAGATTCATCTATCTATGTAAGAGAGAACCCCTTTTTCCCAAACATATGGATTTCATAAGCACGAAGAGAGACATCGAATTTATGTTGAAATCAAACACCTGAAGAATATCCCTGCATTTATGACTTGAAACATTTTGCTGTCATGAAATGGAAAGATATTACTGGAAGCTCAACTATGGATGTATGGCGACAATTAAAGATGCACAATGACTCCACAAAAGAAGAGAAAAATATCTAAACTGGACAAGGAGAGGTGCAAGGGTTACCTTTCTAGGAGCAGCAATACTGGGATGCTAACGAACTTGAGACCGACTCTGACACCATAATAAATGACTATGAATTCCAGCGAGGACTCGGCCAGCAAAATGGTCAGATAACGAAAAGCCCTCTATAATTCTTAACTAAGATGCTTTTGTAGCTACTGAAAAGAATACTAACTCCTAATTTCTCTTCTTTGAAAATCCCCCCCTTTATCAGTCATAAAATGGGAGTATTTATAGAAAACAAATAAGGCAATTTGTGGGATTCAGATTCGAATTTGAAATTCGAATCCCCTTTGGAGAGACGTTGATTTGTTTTGACAAAGTTTTTTTAGCTTCGTCTGGTCTTGCTGGACATTTTTGGTGCGGTTTCGCCGCTGATCGTTGTAGGTTGCCGTTGACAAAGGGATGAAGGGTATGACCCATTCTGAAAAGAAAGGAAAGAAAGAAGAACAGGGCGCGTGGGATGTTCTATAATCATTGGAGCTGAAAAATACAGGGGTTGGGCCGGGTTTAAACTGGTTTGGGGCTGCAATTTCGGCTTTAAAATTGGGTCCAATTGATTTGACAGAGGTCTAAAAATGGGTAAAAAGGTGGGAGAAATATAATTGAAGATTTGGTCACTTTAGATTGCAAATATGACCAGTTTGTAGTTTAGAAAGTAGCCTAGTTAGTGTCTAATTCGGTCACATGACGAATTAACATAAATTAATTTAAAAACTTCTTAAAATTAAAAAAAAAAAGTGAAATAATTAACCCAAAAATAATTTATTAATTATATTAGGATAAAAATAAAACAAAATCTTTTGGAGTGATTTTTAAGTAATTATGAAAAGTAACAATTAAAGTATGTAATTATACATTAACAATTAAAAGATTAACACCAAAATAACTTAAAATATTTTTTTAATTTTCAAAGACAATTATTTCAAGTTTAAAATATTGAAGAAGCTCGATAACTAATTTATATTTTGGAAGGTAAAAATTGGATCTCAACAGCTACCCCACATTTGGCTTGGGTCATGAAAGAGGTCCGAGGCAAAGGAAGTTGACGAATCCAATTTTATCCTTCCACTAATTTATCTTATTGCAATGGTGAATGGTAGGGCTTTTGAGGAATTATGGCCAGACCCTGATTTTGAGTTTCCTGTATATCTCAGGTTACATGAGAATTTAGACCACTTGTAGTTTACGACGCTTGATTTTATCCACGATTTTAAAAAATTTAAAAGTTATCCCAATATCGTATTATGGAGAAATTAAAATGCTTGAGGACGAGATTTGAGGGCAAATTACTAGGATATAATCGAGTTGTCAAAATTGAACCCGCCTACATATCCTTGGACTTAGGAATCAGGTTGTTTGTAGTTTGACTCAATCGGTTGAAAAAGAAATCTTCTTATGCTAAGATAACCTTCAGTTAGGAGGAGTGACAAGTAAATTGAGCATGAAAAAGAGGCTTGTAACCTCTTAATCATGAATGCGTTGCACTTCACACCTATAAGTAAGAAGTTACATGGACATAATTTTCAAAACTCTTGGTGTATTGTCACTCGATTCGAAAGATTGCTTCTGATGAGAGTTGAGATCATCATACGTAAAACTGAAACTAACAAAGTCAAATAAATGCCCACATGCCTTCTAATAGGGGTAAGGTTGGATTGTGGCGGAAGTCACTTCTCAGCTTGCGTCCTAAAGTTTGACATTCCTTTTCAGATTGTGTCCCAGTTCGCTGCTAAGAAAAAATTTCACGTTGTGCTATGCTCCATATCTCTTTGTTATACAATATTTCCTGCTAAACTTTGTACAAAATCTAAAAGGCATTTGTTAATCATAAGTTTGTGCAAATTTCAGAATTAAAGCAAAGCTACTTGATATATGTATACGATTAGCTAGAATTAGTGCGAAATTAGTGCTAAATATTGCCGGTGCAAAGTTAGTGCTAAATCATGATTAGTGCAAAATCAGTGCCTAACATAGTTAGTGCCAATGTAAAGTTAGTGCAAAATTAGTGCCAAGCAAAGTTAGTGCCGGTGCAAAATTAGTGCCAAATCATTAGAGATTAAGTAGTGCTATTGACTAGTGTATATGAATACTAATAAAGGAATTTCAAACCCTCTTATGGATGTGACAATTTTACTGCTCCGCTCTCTTGAATTATTTCTGCTCTTTTGTTTGCCTCCTCGTTTGGACAATGTAACCTCATCCAAGATGCAGTACTCCTAGATGAATAATAGTCAAACTCCATTGTTGTTCCTACTTGAGTGTTCCTAAATTCAAAGAAAATTTGGAAGTTAAGGGAGGGAAGACTTATTCACGCTGACGTGAGATTCTCAACTCTGCTCCTTTCTTACCCTTTGCTTTGTTTAGACTCTCTGAGTCCATCCAAGCAATGGGACTTGATATATAAGAAGAAAAAAAATTTAATAATACAATGTTTTTTAATAAATAAATAACTAAGAGCTTGTTTGGCTTAGCTGGAAAAAAATAATTTTTAAAAAGTACTTTAGAAGCACTTTTTAAAGTGCTGAAATTTATTTGAAAAATAAGCAACTATGTGTTTGGCTAAAAGTGTTGTAGCTAAAAAAACGTTATTGATGTGTTTGACACATAAGTGATGTTAAGCATCTTTTTAATTGAGAATGTCGAAAATACCCTTCAAGTTGCTAATATTATAAAAACTAATTACTTTAAGAATTTACTGTCTATAAAAATAAAATAAGGTAAAATAAATTTATATTTTAGTTCAATATGTGCGTCATTACCTACGGGCATAAAATGCAGCCCCCGAAGAAAGAGGGTCAGTACAAAATATGTACCGAATATATAAAGGGGAATATACATAATATAGCCTAGAGTAATAATCAAAATAGAAGTAGGGAAATCAAATGCATATCCAAAACATTGAAGTACTTACTTTCCAAGATATATAGTACACATCCAAAATCACAAAATGTTTACTTTCCAAAAAAAATACAAATCATACATAAGGTAGAGGAGAATATGGGCGCCCGACTATCGATGACACTATAACTTATCACAGCACAACACCCAAACACAGCACAACGCCAAATCACAGCACAACGCCAAATCACAGCACAACACCAAATCACAGCACAACACCAAATCACAGCACAACGCCAAATCACAGCAGAAAACAACAAATCACAGCACAATGCCTAATCACAGCACAACGCCAAATCATAACACAACGCCAAATCACAGCACAATGCCCCAATCATAGCACAATACCAAATCACAGCATATCACCATACACAACCTACCACCGGAGTACACACACACACATATATTATAACAGACACAAGCAGAGTCAGGCATAATCATAGGCATAAAATAATCATCATAAATCCAAAGGATAAGTAAAACAATCATATTTAAAATTGAAATAATAATTATTACATATTCTTTCAATGTTCATATTCGAGAACAAAACATTATTTATTCCAAATTCTTTTAAAGTTACCAAGATTTGCCTAGAAGGGTGTCACGGGTCCCATGACCGATGGAAACCCAAACTAACCTGACTTTGGAGGAACATACTTAATATAGATCATACAAACTGCTATGAAATGTTTCCAAACGATTTTTAAGGCAATTTGGGCCTTTTATCAAAAGTTGCGGGCGTTTACGCTTTTCAAACTATTGAAACATATATTCTTTCAAACTTGTCAAATTTTACATATTCTTACAACTTATGAACTTCAAATACATAGGAGCCAAGAATATGACTAATTTCCATAAGAGTGTCAAGGAACGCAAAATAAGACATACTTAAGCCTGAATTGCAAGGAAAGGGGATCTTTTGAGATTCTTATCATTATCTATATTTAACTAAGTCATGCCAAAGAACGGAATGCTTTAAATACCTCAATCCCTTCTTATGCTACTGGGCGTCCAATGGCTACAATTAAGTTATAATAATGTCAAATGATTAGCTAAAGGCTTTTTTCCCTTAAATTCCAAGTTTGCCCCCCAATTTTACAAAAATTTTGACAGTACGTCCCCTAAAACATAGGCTGCCCCAAGAATCAACTCAGCTCAATCAACAACAACAACGACAATAACAGTCAACAACCAGCTTAAACAACATTATAACAATAATAATACAATATATCAACATGTACCACCATTCCCAGGATTCGACCACACACTATATACATACTTAGATAATTTCCAACACTTCCTTTACCCTACAAAGATCATATTCATGTTAATTAAACATAAATTCATGGTTTCAAAATAATATAACACTATATACATGCATCCACCAATTTCGGTCCCAACTCTAACATTTACAACTCACCTCTAACATGCTATCTTTCATGATTTTCTTTCAATTTAGCATACTACAACATACATACAATTTTAATAGTACATGAAACAAAACTAAATATCACCTTACCTCTTCAACTTTTTAAATGAGCTAAAATCGCCAAAAGTCGAAGAAGGAAGCATTTTCTTGCTCAAATAACACCTCCACGCCACTTAGGGGACTCAATATATATGGTTTGTAAGGTCAAAATAATTTTGGAATCGAAGAAAGTAATTTTTTATTTTCTTGTAACCTAACCCGAGAGCCTCTGGTTGCATTGTTCTTGATGGTTTTTTCTCTAAGTGTGGGAAATGTTTTTGGAATTGAGTAGATTAATCTTGTAAGATATATATACATACATACATACATACATACATATATATATATATATATATATTCTACACCCCACTTCGCCCAACCAAAAATTAACATAAATCAAGTGGGACATTCATAACTTTCTTCAAGATCCTAACTTTAAAAAATTACACTTTGGTTCCCAAACTTTTTCTAATCGGTACAATTAAGGACATATGGGGACTAACATTAGCTTCACAAGTTAAACTTTAGGAAGTAATTAAATAACTATAAAGGTTGTGGCCAGTAGCCATTAAATTTGATCCAATTTTTTCCTTTCAAATTAAGAAAAGTAAATAAAGGGGCGAGCCCGGTGCACTAAGCTCCCGCTATGCGCAGGGTCCGGGGAAGGGTCCGACTACAAGGGGTCTATAGTACGCAGCCTTACCTTGCATTTCTGCCAGAGGCTGTTTCCAAGGCTTAAAAATATTTTAAAGTTTAAGTTGTGACCAAGGTCAGAAGGATAAAATAACATGTGTATATTAAAAAAATATTAGAAAACAATTAAAAAATACATAATGATTTTGTTGAATTACCAAAGGAAAAATTTTCTCCAAGGAAGTAATTTTTAATTAAATAAATAAATAGGAAGGAAATATTTTTTATTTTATTAAATTGTATCTCCTCAATTTTTTGTCTACGTTCAATAAAAAAATAAAAAAAATTATCTCAAGGTCAATAATATTGATAGCTAGATCAATTCTTATCTAATCCTTCTTTTGCTTTTGCTTTTCCCTTCCATTACCCTAATCTTTTGCTTTTGAAAAATAGATAGATTGGTAAAAATTAAATATTTATATCTTCAAAAATTATTTTTAAAGAAATTTTCTTATTCAATTTTGTCGCACCAGACTAATTGACAAAGAAAAGTGCCCCACGCACTCCCCCTTTTCTACAAAAAGATCAAGTGTAAAATCCAAATGTAGGTTGATTAAATAATTAAAATCCAAATGTAGGTTGATTTCATTTATATACCATGTAAATCTTAAATTTATCTTTTCTTTGTTGTTATAACACTAATTCTATGCTCGCATAAGTTATTTACCTAGCTAGTAAATGTTTTTTGTGCAATTCTGGATTTTTGGTTCTTACTATACACCTCACACACTCTCGATTAGCTTCTCTTGAAATGTATATGATGTTTCAAAGGGACTTGATAATTTTATTCAATTTTATTAGATGTAGTCAGTTTGCTCACGAATCTTGCATGATCTTGTTATTAGATGTAGTCAGTTTGCTCACGAATCTTGCACTATCTTGCAAACACTAGTAAGCTTGTTGTCTACGATTGCTAAAGGAACGCTAGATATTGAAAGACAAGTGAGAATTTTTGAAGAAAGAAGACTTTGATTGCTTGGAGAATGTTTTACAAGACTTAAGAGCTTACAGCTTTGCTTGATGCTAAATGAATACCAAGGAGGGTATTTATACTACTACACCTCCTTAACAGACGACTAAGGTTAATTTGATCCTACGATTAGGATTGGTCCTCTAGAGTCTTCCTACAAAATATCTAAGATATTTACAAGTTCAAGACTTATCTACATATTTCTACATGTATCTGAAACCTTCCAGGTCTTTCTAGTCTTCTCTTCAATCTTCGGCATAATTCTAGAGAGTTCCGGAGCCCTCCAGAGTACGACGGGCACGTTACAGCGCTATTTCAGAGCAGAATTTAGAAGGGATGTGTCATTCTTAGAGGAAGATAATTTTGTGTTAATTTTAATTATTTAATCAACCTACATTTAGATTTTACACGTGATCTTTTTGTAGAAAAGGGGGAGTGGATGGGGGCACTTTTCTTTGCCAATTAGTCTGGTGCGACAAAATTGAATAAGAAAATTTCTTTAAAACTAATTTTTGAAGATATAAATCTTTAATTTTTACCAATCTATCTATTTTTCAAAAATAATAATTTTGCTAGATTGGCTACGGCAAAAGATTAGGGTAATGGAAGGAAAAAGCAAAAGCAAAAGAAGGATTAGATAAGAATTGATCTAGCTATCAATATTGTTGACCTGAAGTCTCATGGCTATAAAGGTGATATCTCTAATATATATATAATAGAGATATCACCTTTATAGTCATGAGACTTCAGCAAATCAACCATCTTAGTTACAAACTCTTTGTCATTATCAACCAACATCACATAAATTTCTTCTATCATACCATAATAGGGAGTCGTCATTGAATTATCTATTCTTTCTATAGTTTGAGAATTTTCCTCTTTAGACTTAACAAGGATGAGATATCAGAGTCAGCACTTATATAGTACATCAAATGGCTAATTGGCATGTCTAGTGTTGACTGTACAAATAATTTTATTTGACCTATTTAATGTTTTTTCCTTTATTGAGAAAAGACAAGGTTATACTTTTATTTTTTTTCCTTTTATGAGTTTACTATGGAGCCCAATATTTTTTTTATAAAATTAATTTTCATTTTTCAAGAGAATATTTTAAATTATAAGAAGAAATACTTTTATTACTTATGGGATGAGTTGATACTCATTTTCATTTAAAATGTATAACAATTACACTCTTATTTTATCTTAATTATTTCAACCAATAGTTACATATTAGTATCAACCATTATAATCCAAAAGCATCATAAAACCATTAATTATATCCTTATCGTATCCTCCACATTAGATCATGACTAAACTTTGAATTTGATCAAGAAAATAATTTTATTCAAGATAAAATATTTTTTAAAATATTCTTACATCAAACACAACCTTAATAACTTATTGACTCCTTAAAGTGAGTGCTTTCATAGAAAATGATGTATGGAGAATATCAAATTTGGAGGAATGTCTGTCTGCTAATATGGCTGAGCTAGTGAGAGATGAGCTTAAACTAGAAATAGACAACCTAAATGACAAAGCCTGGTAGACTGTGAATGCTAATGGAAAATTCACACTTAAGTATGCATATAACCTCCTCAGACAAAAAAAGAACTAAGGTGCCCTGGTATAGAATGGCGTAGGGGAACTAGTTGTATCTAAGTGCTGATGTTATGCAACTGGCAAGAATGAAACTCTGGATTATCTTTTTCTAACTTCCCCTATAGCTTTTAAGTTATGGAGGGGGGTGGTTTTGCTACTTGTGCAAGGTTTAAGGTGGAGGGCAACTGTTATTCCCAATAATCTCTCTATGGTGAAAATTTGTACAAGGGTTGAGAGGAAAGAAAATCCTCAGAGTAATCCCTATTGTTATTATATGGGAGATTTGGAAGTACAAGAACTGTATTAGACATGGCAAACAAGCTCATCCTGATAGACTAATTCAGAATTATCGCAGAACTATACAGTTATTGATGAAAGTAAACTATCCTTAATGGACATCCATGCCTATATTGTGGAGGGAACGTTTTGATTTTCTACAGAATCAGAGGCCAACATTGCAATGCCAATTGGTGCAATGGAAGGCTCCAGGTATATGTTAGATTAAGTACAACACAGATGGGGCAAGCAAAGGCAACGTTAGGCTCAGTTCTCATCGCTTTTGCATTAGATATCATCATGGAGATCTCATTTATGCAGAATCAGTTGTGGTAGGGGTATGCACTAGCATTTGTGTAGAAGCCACAACTATATTGAAAGGTCTGACCTTCTATATTTCTACAAGAATGAAGAATATCTGTGTGAAAACAGATTCACTAGTGCTAAAGAAGGTGTTGATTAAGGAATGGAAGATTCCTTACGAAATAGTACATCTAATGGAGGAAATTCAAGAAAATAGTAGGTTTTCTAATTTTCATATTCAACATGAATACATAGAAACTAATAGTTCAGCTGATTTTTTTAAGAAAATCTAGCTATAACTATAGGTACACAGTAGTTCAGGTAATTTTCAGATCTACCTAGCGCACCAAAAAGATTGCTAAATACTGACAAAAGTCAGATTCCTTTTTAAAGATTTCAGTAAAGACTAAATTTGGGTGATATACAGATGTTAGACAGTATACATCAACAAAATAAGATACAAACACATAAGATAGTAAACGAAATTACAGAGCATATTTTGAATAATTACAAAGGTCACTTCTTAACTAGAACAGGTAACAACATGTTATATAGCATAAGGGAGCAAAAGGTTGTGCACAAAATCTTGCATCCATCAAAAATGGATGTTAGGGTGCGCAAAAAGAAGCATCCTAAAGATTTGAACAATATTCTCAAGTGGATTGCATAGAAGGTAGTGTTCCTGGAACGGGGATAAGACATTTAGTGGACTATATTATTTTGATTTCACAAAAGAGGATAGATACTCACAAATCGAAGACAACTAGGCTAATGTTGATAAATAGGAAAAAGTGTGTCGGTAGCCCGATGTTCATACCATCAATCCATATATCAGTGTTCAATAATCATGTCAAAAATAAAAAAAAAAGTCCGATTACAGGATGAAGAGTGATCACTTACAAGGTCAACTTAAAGGAAATCTGAATTCGATGCTCATATCAGGAATGGGAAAGCCATGGCGGATCATCATATGGTGCACTGTTAGAGATACAACATCAGAGGCAAGGAAGAATCAAATGCAAAGCAGATCAAGGAAAGAGAAGCAGCATAACCACACGAAGAATCATTGGAAGAAGCAACGGTTGTTGTTGGAAACTTACTGGGCAAGATTGATTAGAAAACTAAGGGGACAATCCAGAATGCCCTATTATTTAGGGTCTTCTGTATTCATCTGGACAGGTTTCGGTCTTGCCAAGGGCCGGACGGATCCATCTTTGAGATTTTGCTTATTCAGTAAAACGGGCTAGCCCATATTTTAATGGAAAAAATAATTTTATTGACTCCATAAATCTCAATTTATTGACTTCATAATTCATACAACCGGCACATAAATAAGGATCAACTAAACAATTTCATCATAATTCACATGATAATTATAAGTACCGACTCTTAACTGAAATTGATTAGATTCTGATTGTAAATTCATTAAAATATCAATTAGAGTACTCAACTAGATTTCAATTGCGATTGTAGAGATATCAATTGGTCTCAACTAGATTCTCACAGTTTTCATTGAACCTCAATTGTTCTCCCAAATCGACGTGTGATGTGATTACCAAAGTCTTTGAAATACCTATACACTACTCTTAATTTTCAGTTGATGCTAATTTTGGAATAACCTTCCATATAACAATTCTTATTTTAATCAACTGACTACTTAATTCTTTCATCAAAATTTTCTACCAATTTTTCATACTATACCAATTGCCTAAACAATACTATTTTGTTCTATCTGTAAATACATCTGACTTTTTTAGATTAATCCTTGTCAATTTTCTGAAACGACTTCTTCTTCTTGTGCACAAATAAATTTAGTGTACTTTGCTCTCGTTAATTGATTTTGACATCCTTGTTTTTGGTATAAATATACTAACGAGTAGAATTGTTCTATATTTTCTATTAATCTCGATATTTGAAAAGAATAATTTGCATCTCGACGAATCAAACTATGTTGTTGCATTTCCTTTGTCGATTAAGTTAGAGAAATTTTCTCTATCATACCTCCACGAGCTAGACACTGCTGATGAATTGAAATATAAGCTGCACCAGATATCTTCATACAAATAATTCATATGCAAATTTTAATTTTAGTAATTTATCTTATATTTATTCATTAGTTATTTTTTATTGGCCAACAATCCGGTCCAACCAACATTACTCAAGTCCTATGATCTAGCGGACTTATTGGAACTAGCTAAAAAGTAATGTTTTTAATAAAACTCCAAAAATCTTAACTCAATCGGCCTAACATATATTGACGGCTCTAGTATATATGTGTGTGTGTGCGCGCCATTTTTCAGAATTTTCTTTTTTAAAAATATCTTTCATCATATTAAATATATATATATCAAGAAAATAAATATATTGCCTCTGAGATTGCAAAGTTAGATAGAAGTTTTATCTGAATCATCATAAAAAATCATGACATTAATTGAGAAATGAACAGAAAAAATATGAGGAATAGCCCAAGAGAGATAATATGAAAGTCAACATATGCACAATAACAAAAAGTGTATCTCATAGACATTAAACTAAATTAAAATGCGACACAATTAGTCCCACAAAAAAATTCATTCCATACGTAAATATATCACTGGTCAATAACAAAACTATGTAATATAATCCTATAATCGAATATCAACCATTAGTTCCAGATGAAAAAACAAACCAGCAATTCAAGTCAAATCAAACAAAATAATCTCCAAAAAAACATGAGAAATGTAAATTCCAATAGAGAAAATAATTTTGCCACTACACAGAGCCCTTATGGGAGCTAGTTGTCACTAATACTCTTGATAGTACTAGATCATTATATTGAAGCCCTCCCACCTGCATATTAAAGTTTAAGGTAAAATTTAGAAGAAATTGTTGGCGTGACAAAAAATATTTTCTCAAAAAGTATGTTAGTATTAAATTTTAAACATATCACTATGGAAAAACAATTCTTACCATAAGAGAAAAGTGAGTAATACTTCAAATATCCCAACGAAACATGGGAAAAATGAGATTTGACCCCCACAATCATATATGGATATATAATACAAAAAATAATTTAAAATTTATACTAATTTTAGCTAATATCAATAATTAAACACGGAATATATGTAAATCTGAATTAGATAGAAACACTAACCTGATCATCAAAGAAAATTTGATCGAATCCATTGTCTTGTTCATTAGGTAGGTTAGCACTCGAAGGTCCATGATTCGGGAAGACATGATCCATATTATTAAAATATGCATCATACTTCTCATTTGGATCACTTCCTTCAATGTCACTCTCATATGATGTTGCAATAACATTTCTTGGATTAGACATACTTAGTTCACCAATATATTGTTGAAAAATTGAATTTGTTGCTCCCAATCCAACATAAGTATCAGACATCATTGCGCTACTTGAATACATTGTGACATTGTCCATATTGACATTCAAGTTATTTCCATTAATTGTTGCATTTTCAACAATTGTACCAGATACTATTTTGCTACCTAAATATGTTATTCGTTGAGTCACATTAAGATCAAAGTTGTAACTTTTTTCAGTATGATGATTCCCACAATTAGACGAAATTAACTCTAAAAAGTATGAGATTTGTGTAAATTAGTGATTCCTAATTGTGCATAAGTTTCCTTAAGGAGAGAAGTGTGTTAAATGTGAATTAGGGTCGTAAGGAACCTCTCGCACTAAGTCGAGTTCAGAACTTCCTTAATTTAAGTTTTTTCATAAGATCATAAAAGGATCAACTTCAAATGATCAAATCTCTCAGAATATGAAGAGTTAGATGACCTACAACCTATCAAATTAAAGTTTTACGAGTCTTCTTTACAATACCACAAACAGTTCTAGAGTAGAAAAGTATGATTATTTTACTGAAATATGTCTAGGTAGAAGAGTTTGGCAATGATACCTATCAGTTCGACAAATCGCTAAAAAGCAATTTGTATCACCAAAATGGCTCAAATTTTTTAAAAACTATTAATTTTGACGACCCAAAACCATCTTATAACTTTCCTAAATCCATATTATAATCTAATAGCATCCTAATGCATATAGTAGCTCTAAAGATCTCTAATTCTATTTCTCTCAAAGATCAAGAAAGTGATTTTTCTGATTTTTCAAAATCTAAAGACTCCAAATTTATGAGAATTCTCTTCAAGAATCATAGGACTTTTAGTCTAGATTCTTCCCCAAACTTCATATCAAAGAACTCCATAGTAGGGTTTCAAGTTCAAGTAATAAGGTCCTAAACTCAAATTTCTCAAAAAAAAATCCAAAAAAGTTAAAAGGTATGTACAGCTATCATAGCAGAACGAAGTTTTTTCTCATGTCCTACATCTACAATTTCTGTGTCATGATCCAAATTCGAGTGTGATGAAACTTGTCTTAATCCACCAAGACTAGTCAGCCTAATCCACAATATGCATAGGTCCAATTCCCAAGGCATCTCCTGGTTTGGCATCCTAGATGGACGGTGACTTAACAAAATCTCTAATTTTCTCTTCAGTAATGGAAAAACTTCTAGTCCCTTTATCTAGATCATCCTCAAGAACATCCTTTGACATAACAGGAAAATTGGCAAGTAGTATAGAATTTGTTACATTAATATCACCCTTTTTCTTGATATCAAGCTTGAGAACCTTTTCAAAAGTAGCACTTCTTGTTGGCATGATTGTCCCCTTCAGGCTTAGCTCATCATTTATCGTGATCATATTTACCCCTACATTCCCATGATTAGGTAACAGGAGTTTTTTTCACATTTAGGGGAGCCCCTTTGAGCTGGATCACATTTTCCTTGATAAAAAGTTCAATCTTATCTTTGAGAGCAAAATAATTTTCTGTATCATGCCCGATAGCTCCTGATGATATGCATAATGTTTAGACTCATCAAACCACTTAGGACGAGGCTCCACATCTCTCTAAAGAATTAGTTGGATCACTCTTGCTATTTTCAACCTTTCAAAGAGTTGGGTGTATGGTTCAACTCATGGCGTGTAAGTTTTCCTTATCAAGGTTTTGGTGTTCCCTAGTTGGGGCTGCAGGATTATTTGATATTTGGTAATGAGATGGTTATTGATAATAGGGTAAATTTTGTTATGTGGGAGGTTGTTGGTAATACATTAGTTGGGCATTGTAGATGGGATAAGAAATAGGTGAAAATGTTTGGTGGTATAGGCTTTGACGTAGTTGACTATGGTATGCATGGATTTGGCCTTGTCCACGTCCTTGAACGTTCATTACAACTACAACTTCCTCTTTTTTCTTCTTAACTCCACTTATTGCCCTAGCTTGAATTGCCTTATTTGCTTCTTGTAAGGCTGCCAAGTTCATGATTTTGCCAGACTGATTCCTTCTTCCAAAGCTTCCCCAATTTTTACAAGATCTGTGAATTTTACGTCAGTCATAAGCAACATCCTTTCATAATACATATTATCTTGAGCTATGATAAAGATGTCCTTCATTTCATTTTCATCCACGGAAGGTCGAACTCTGGCTAGTTCAGATCTCCAACAAATGCCATACTCACAAAAGGTTTCAGTTATTTTCTTCTTCATCTTTCCAAGGTAAGACCGGTCAGGGACTGTCTTAATATTGAATCTGAATCTTTCCATGAAATCCTCTGCTATACTACTCCAATTATGCTAATTCTTAGGATCTTGTTCTATATGTCAAGTTATTGCGTCTCCTATTAGACTTCTAATAAACAATTTCATTCGTATGGCCTCATTTCTGTCTGCCCTGACCAACTGATCGTAATAGGATCTTAAATGATTGCAATGATTTCCTGTGCCATCAAGCATCTCAAACTTTTGGTGGTTTGTATCCCTCAGGCAAGTCAATGTCAGGATGCAGACATAGATTTTTATGTTTGAGTTTCTCTCCTTTTTTAGAAAGTCGCATATTCCTAATTCCTTCGCTCAACTTTTGCACCTTCTTGTCATGTTCTTCCAACTTTGTCTTTCATTCCTTCTCCAACAACTTATATTGATCAACAATTGGTGGTAGGGTAGAGGATGACTGAGCTTCTGTTATATATATTGGTAGAACACACTGCAAGTTAGGAGGATCAACATGTATTACTGACATATATTGAATAGTTGAGTGATTTTGGATTGGTGGCGTATTGTAGAGATTGATGGTTGGGATGACATGTAATGGATTTAAGGGAATTTGGTTTTGAAGATTTTGGTATGCAGAAGATTGGGCAGTATATTGAGGATAAAAAGGAATTTGTTTTGGAGGGCTTGGGTAGATGGGAAATGGAGTAACATGTTGTGGGTTAACAAAGTCTTGAACATGAGGTGGGTAAGGTGTTGGGTATTGGAGGAAATTTGGTTGGACGAGTTTTGGCATATGAGAGATGGGTTAACATATTGGGGTTTAACATTAGTTGCGGTTATAGGTGGTGGATTTATGGGATGCAAGTTCATGACATGTGTGTTTATAAGCTAGGTGTTTTGTAGAGAGAAATGGTTAAGAATAGGAGATTCGAGAGATGGGAAGTAAGGAGGTATTGGAGCACTAGCCCTTGGTTCTTGAGAAGGTTTATTGGGAATCGATAACTTGCCAAGATTCCTAACATGCTCAATTTGTTGCTCCAATCCAGCAATGTTATCACAACCCAAGCCTAGGGCATAGACGTGACCGGCAAACAGGGAACCTGAAGGAACCCGAAACAAGCTTCGTAGCATATCATTACACATCCTTGGTCGCGAAAGCAATAAAAAACAACATAAGAAACATAAACAAGGGGAATTGGGACTAAGGTAGAGAAAGATTTATACTTAAATAGCTTGAATATGATAAGTAAGCCAAAGCTCAAGCATAATAGATAACATGTCCAACAACAGCTCTACTACATAGATAAGAGTGGGGGACAAGACAAGCAACCGGTCTCACCATTACAGTTAATACATACATAAAAATAAGATAGTATTAGAACATAGTAAAAAAGAATAGTCATTGTCCCCGGAATGAAGGACTTACCAAAGGCTAACTTGAACAATCTGCCTAGCCACAAGAAGAATCAATAAGAGCTCCAGTTCCTACACGTAATATCATGTAGGCATAGAGTATATTTTAGTATGTTCAAATGTTTTAAGTATGTGGGATGCAATGCAACACGAGATAAGCTTCATAATCAACATGCATAACAATAGACAATAGGTATGATATAGCAATATGACATGTATGATCAATGCATAAGTAAAACATGCTTAAGTAACCCATGAGAAGTAACCCATTTTCATATAGGATATTATATGTGTAGAAGAGACCAAATTAAATTTCCAAAGTACGAACCCCTTGGTAGGTTAGTGATGTTGCCACCCCATCACTTAGGTGGATGAGTACTTACCCTCATCTAGTTTTGTTATAATGCCACCCCATCACCTAGGTGTATGAATACTAACCCTCATCTAGGTTGCTGATAATGTCGCCCCATCACCAAGGTGGAGAAGTACAAACCCTTCACTAGGTTGATGACTACTAACCCCCATCTAGGTTACTGTTGATGTCACCCAATCACTAGGTAGATAAGTACTAACCCTCATGGTGACAATGTCTCCCTATCACCGAAGTGGAGAAGTACAAACCCTTCACTAGGTTATTTGGGTACTTAGACCTCTCGAATTAGGCATGGTCGAGTTCTACACTTTATATAGGATTTATCATATTGTCTATGCAACTCTTCATATAGGAATAACGATATACATAAGCTTATTTCATTATTATAACATCATTCATATCATATCCCATGCTTTGGACCTTCATTTCCTCAAGAAACCACATTCGGACATTTTATCAAACACCTTGAGGGTATGTAATAGGCTTAACAGACCATGCAATTTAGAGATGAAATCATGCAAGAAAATCTATTGTAAAACCAATAAAATCAATTTTAAATCATGAAATATTAGTAAAAATGAGGCTTAGACACCATGGGTGAAAGGACTCAATGGTTCAACACCACATATCTTGACTTTGGAGAGTTTCTTGAAGAAGATTTGAAATAGAGGCTTGAAGCTTGAATGGAATCCTTAGATCCGGATGAGTTTTAGGACTCTTGAATCTTGAGGAGGACTTGGGGCTTGACTTGGTTTCCTTGAATTCCAATAAGATTTCTTGAAAACCTTGAGAATGGATGGAGAATTGGATGAAGATTAGAGAGGATTTTAAGAGTTTTTTGTTGGTGTTTAGGGCTCAAAACTGCTAGACAATGAGGGAGTTTAGTGTATATAGGTATAGGGTGATTACACAATTGCCCTAGAGTAAAAAACAACAAACTTCAAAAATTTTTGAACTAGTCCACGTCGCAGACAACTACCGTTTTTGTAAAGTTTCACCAAAAATTATTTTTCTTGGCACAGACAAAGTATACCTTGTAGCTACTCATTTCCCCACACAAGATTGCCCTCTAAACAAGAATATGAAGTCGGATTTGCAAAATTCTACAAGGATTTTGAGATATTCAAAAAAACTACATCATAGGGTCTTTCCAACCTACATGGAGGGGTGTTAAAATATCCCCGATTTAAGATATAAGGAAATTACGATTATGAGGGTACTCCTAGGCAAGTATGGGGTATTTCAATATCTCCCCCTTGGGAACATTAGTCCCCGAATGTCGAAGAAATGTACATAAGAAGAGTAATCATGAAGAAATCAGTAACATGTTATCCTAAGCTTGAATATAATGAAATAGGTACAAATATCGCTTTTCCATTCCTACTCCGGCTCCCCGAGAGACACTTTCGACTTGACGATTCTTCCAAAGGGCCTTGACGAACACTAAATCCTTATCAATCAACTTCTCCACTCATCCATCTAACACCTCCACCGGGACCTCCTTCTAAGCCAACTTATCCTTAGCCTCACCCACAACTTCAAAGAGTTCTATAGCATTAAAGTCACCAACACATCCCATCAACCTAGAAGCATGACAACCCTGATAAAGCATATCTCTACTATAGGCAATTCTCACACAAAGGAAACCTTACCAACCTCCCTTCACACTCTATAAGAACTCATAATCCTCAACACAATTGTCAACCTTAAATACAACTAACCCACTTGGTATCATAACCACATCTCCCCCTTGGGAGACAACCTCCACTCTATCATCTTCCCACCCAAAACTTCTAACTCTAATGAGGTGGAATCAAGGTCTTGCCTAATCTAGACCTCTTAATCCAAGAAGATTTGGAACCATCAAGAATGCTACACCACAACGCTTAACTTCCCTCAACTTAACTTCCCATCTAACCAACCGATGGACTCCACTAGTCTCCTCCTTGCCACCACTAACAACACATGCTAGGCTATCTAGAGCACCGACCACAACATTAGCCTTACCGGGGAAAAATAATACACACCCATTTCATAATCCTTAAGAATTATAACCACCTTCTTGCTACCCACAATGCATACTTATCATATTTAGCAAACAACCTCTCATCCTCCAAGACTTGCAACATTACCCCCAAATGATTCGCAAGCTCTAAACAAATCAACACCTCACCACTAGAGACCACCACAAACATATCAAGGTAGGGTTTTAAGACCCTATTCATGAAACCCAATAGACACCACCAATGCACAAGCCCACCTAACAACTCCACCAATAATAAAAAAAATGCTCATTCCTAGTTCAAAAAGGCACTTAGGTATATCGCCTAGCCTCCTCCACAATTGAGAACAAAACCCGAACCTCAAATCAACCTTAGAGAAGTGACTAACCCATCGTAGTTGATCAAATAGATCAACCATCCTTAACCATCATATTACAACCATACGGGTTTGACACTCATCGGAAGCATGTTATGTAAGTAGCCCAAACTACCACAAGACCTCCAACCCATCAAGCTTAGTTCAACCCAAATCACAAGACAAGGCTCTATGTAATAAGAACATGGGGCAACCCTTATAGACCCCCTCCTCTCAATCCATCGGTGCTAAGTCATCCCACAACAATACTTGTAACATACATATACATACTTTCAAAGAGGCAATAGTCTTTTGTTTCCTTCCAAATCATTTCAATGCAGAATTGAGCTTAAAAGCCAAACACCATTCATAACTATTTATTCTTAGGCTCAAATGCCAAAATCATAATTTCATATTCATAATACGTATGCATAGGAATAACCCATTCATATACCGAACTGGTGCAAGCACCCAAAATGCTTAAGAGCCAAAATCAAAGACATATATATGATCACAATATTGTCATAACCAACTTTTTATCAAAATCATACCATAAGACGAAATTGGGCTTACCCATAACATAATTTTTTTTAAAAATAATCTGTGTACATGAATGCATATGATATGAACAATGATGAAATGGCATGGGTAATTAAGACTCCTTTTAAAAATCAACATTTATAATATGAAGTTGAAGTGAAGGCATAATTAATTTTGTACTTAAATCCATAGTGTAATCTCTCATGCGTAAATAATTTCAAAAGGGGAACATGCTTACTTATAACTTCATAAACCCAAAGTAAATCATCATACAGTGGTTTAAACCGCATCAAAATCATCAAATAAATACCACCCATGCATCAATATAATTTTAGGAATCATAATATTCAAATCCCAAATTAAAACAAGTAAATTCTATGTAGGCTTTCTTGAAAATAATTTTGGGTCTCCTTAATTGGAAAGGATCAAGGATCAACCCACATACACATAATCTTACTGGCACCAAGGAATAACACAAGAAATAGCAACTTTTGGACCTACCAAATACAAAATATTGGTAACAATATTGGTCTTACATAGTGTCCACTAAGTCATAGGAGTAACAATAGAACAGAACCTACTCACAATCTCCGGCAATAGCCCACTAAACCCAAGAGGCTCCTAATATCTAATAAAGTCAATGGTCTAGGCTAATCTCTAATCACCTTCGTCTTACTAAGGTCACCATTACTCGGCACCACACAACCTAGAAAGGCAACCTCTTACCACCAAAATTTTCATCTCTCCTACTAGCACCCAACCTTCTTCCTTAAACTTGTAATACTACCCTCAAATGATTCACACACACAATCTCATTAGGAAACGAACCACATTATCATCACCAAAACCACCATAAAACCAATTATGGTAAGGACAAGATGTCACGACCCAGCCCCATGGATCGTGACTAGTGCCCGATTAGGGCACCCGGACATAACTACTATCCCAAAGTATCGATTGTAGCGACTCCTGAATTTACCAAAAATTCGACAGAGTTTCCTCTATTTTACTGACAACCCACCTGCAACCAGAAAATCCCAGCAGAGAGAATAAACATATATCTAAACATATATACATACGCGGGCCAACAAGGTCACCGCTGCGGTTAAACCGCCCAACATACATCACAGGCATATAGCATAATATAATCTACCAGGAATCCCATAATACGATAACATACACGAATAATATACACACTGACAAGCCATATACTCACAGGCGTCCACAGACCTCTATACAGACCAATGTAATCAAACGATGGGACAAGGCCACCATCATACCTTTAAATGAATATAATACAACAGAAAGAAGTAGCAAATCTACCAATAATTGGTCCGAAGCAAAGGAACTCTTCAAAAACTGGATAGGGACCCTAAGCCGATTGCCCGCTACCCTGTGCATCTGTACTTGCGGGCATGAACGCAGCCCCTGAAGCAACGGGGGTCAGTACGATAGACGTACGAATATGTAAAGCAGGAAGTACAAAATATAAATGAGAGTAATAATACAAACAGAGGTATATGAGTCAAACCTGTAGGCAAACATCAAGAGAATTCTTTATCTAAAATATAAAACAAATGCATAGTGGACAGGAATGATGGCGACCCCCAAACTCGCGCCATACTAATATCTAACACCAAAATATTCAAGTCTCTAAAATCTCCCACACAAGTCCCACACATAGTATAAGTGAGCCGAGGTGAACTGTGGCCCAGTGCTCACGTCCGAGAAAAGGTTCTTTTAAGGTTCATACCGCAATCTATATTCAACTAAATCATGCCAGGGGAAAGAAGATGATTTACATACCTTTCTTTCCTCTTCAACTATCCTCAACGTTATTCCACCCGGCTCACTCTTTCGAACGTCCCAAATCTACAAAAATCACAATACCGTTCTCTGTTAACTACAATCCTTTACGGATCTTTAAATCTCTAAGTTTTATTCCAAGATTCTATAGAAATTTTGCCAACATTTTTCCTTAATTTAGGCTATCACAGGGTTCCATCTTGGCCCCATTACATCAACAACAACAACAAAAACAACAACAACAACAACAACAACAACAGTCACACAACAAATAAGGAACCATTCCAAATCCAAAATTTCGCTAACTCGCTAACAAACTTCACTCCTCCTCAAAACTAAAAATCAGGGTAGCACACTAATTATACACACACTTAACATACCCAATTACTTCTACACACTTCTAGAATCAATTTACACCATTCAAACGTCAATCGAAACCTTACAACGTCAAAGCGCTACATTTTATTTTCTTACCAAATTGAAAATATAGACAGCCTATAGTTTACATCTATAATAAGTATACTTAATCACTTCTATATACTCCAAGAATCACAACACAACACCCAAACACCCAACGTAAACTCTCAACGTTAAAACGCTACAATTCAATACAATTAAAGGCTCAGATTTTCGACCAACTTCAAAATATGTATATACATAGGTTCTAATACTCCAATCACCCTACAAAAATCATGTTTTATACCAATGCAACATAAACACATGAAATTAGGACAATATAATCTCATACCCATATAAATCCCCAATTTTGAACCATACCCTTCAAGCTTAAAATTCGCTTAAACAATCAAATTCTCAGGGTTTTCTATTCAATATAATACCCTCTAACACATATACAAACCTTAATTTAACTCAAAAGAAGAAGAAAATCCACATACCTTAACAAGCCCTTAGGAGCTTCAAATCTTCAATACCGAATTTTCAAGTGTTTTCTTGGAAATCCAACGCTACCACGCTGCTTAGAGGGTCCAATATACTTGATGTATAATATCAATTAGTTGAAAGATCAGAAAAAATGAATTGTTTTGTGTCTTACTATTCACCCGAACAATTTTTTTCAGGTTCTGGAAGTTGCTCTCAATTGTTTTCTAAGTATGTAATGTTCTTAGAAAGAAGCTAAGTCTCATATGTAAATATATATAAACAAGATGATAAGGCTACACTTACAAATATCTTGGTCCCACTTGTCCATTTGTTCTAATCCAAAATTTACAAATATAAGGTTCTAGATTTTTTTCCATTTTTCATCTTGGTTATGAAGACACTTGTCCATGATTTTTAATTAAAAGCTTGAATACATATATATACATGTGTACACATATAAATTTTTTCTCATACACCGCTCTGAAATATTCCCACTTGAGTCAGTGTGTATATTAAGGGTTCTCAACACAACAAATCTGGGCAGAAATGAACATGACTAAACATTAACGTAACAGAATAAATCAATTCGCAACCACATATTCATGTTTGAACAGGAAGAACGCATATAAAACTAAGAGTATTACCTCTTTAAGAATAGCAAAATGGGACGATGAGCTTGACGACAAACTTTAATACCACCAAGACTAAAGACCCGTCGACCTCGACCCGAAAATCTTTAATTTTGAATCCTAAAAGTCAAATGAGTTACTAAAAGTTGACAATGGTTATGAAAAGTTGAGTGAGTTGTTCTCCCCCTCCCTCTTCAAAAAAATCAAGAAAAATTTATAGATCGAAAAAATTATGAGTTAATAAAGGATTGATTTGACAAAAGCACGCATGAGAGACCATTGATCGTGCAACCGATGAACATTTAGAAATTGTCAAGAGGTTGTCAAGATTTTCTGGCTTTTTCCATGGTTTTTCGGCTTTTCCGTCTGATTTTTCAAATTTGGATTTTTTGTCTTTTTTTTTGTTTTTCTTCAAGAAAAAGAAGATGATGATGGAAAGGGGGTGGATTTGGTCTTGCATGTGGGAGAGAGGTGAGACAAGGAGACAAGTGTGGGGGGCAAGAAATATTGGAAGTGGGAAAAGAATTAAGAAAGGGATTGGGAGGTGGGAAAGGTGTTGGGAATATGGGAATAGGATTAAAATATTGGAAAAAAGATGAGAGAGGGAATAAAATAAGAAGAGTATTGGAGTGGAAATAATAAAATAGGAGGAGTGGAGGCATGTGGGCCCCTCCCCACGCGAGAATATTATAAATATATATATTTTTTAAATTTTGGATAAATATCACGAATTGTTAAAATCAAAGACTCGGTAATTTGTAGTATAGAGGGTAAAAATTTAGTGTCAACAACTGTCCCTTTCTTTGGATATGATCGATGAAAGAGATCGTTGACAAAGAAACTTGACTAACCTAACTTTTAGCTGACCACAACTTTGAAATGCTTTGGTAGAGGCTTTGAGGAATTATGGCCAGACCCTGGTTCTGGGTTTCCTACATATCTCAGGTTACATGAGAATTCAGGCCACTTGTAGTTCAGAGCGCTTGATTTTACGCACGAGTTTGAAAGAATTTAAGTCATCCTAATATCGAATTATGGAGAAATTAGAATGCTCGGGAATGAGATTTCAAGGGTTATTGTTAGAATACAGTCAAGTTTTCAAAATTGAGCCCGCCTACATATCCTTGGACTTAGGAATCAGGTTGTTTGTAGTTCGACCCTATCGCTTGAAGAGGAAATCTCTTTATTTGAGATAACTTCTGGTCAGGAGGAGTGACAACAAATCGAATTATGAAAAAGAGGCTTGCAACCTCTTAATCATAAATATGGTGCACTTCACATCCATAATTGAGAGCTGACAACAAATCGAATTATGAAAAAGAGGCTTGCAACCTCTTAATCATAAATATGGTGCGCTTCACATCCATAATTGAGAGCTTACACAGACATAATTTTCAAAACTCTTGGTATATTGTCACTCGGATTAAAATATTGCCTCCAGTAAAAGTTGAGATCATCTGGATGCGAAACTAAAAACTAACTGACTCATAGAAATTTCCACATGCCTTCTGATAGGGGTGTGGTTGGATTGTGGTGGTAGTCATTTCTCAGCTCGTGTCTGAGAGGTTTGACGCCCCCTTTCAGACTATGTCCCAGTTTGCTGCTAAGAAAAAGCTCCACGTTGTGCTGCATCCTATTTGATGATGTCCACACCTGTGGTTTGTTTTGAGAATTCGCCCTTTGGGGTACTCTCGATATGACTAAAACAAAACATTAGTAAAAATAATAATTTGAATTAGAGTTGGCATCTTTTACCATATTCGATGTGTTCTTCTCTGCAACTTGTCGCATTGAAGGCGAGCGACTCTCCAAAGCAAAATGTCTTGTCATGTTGAAAACGAGAATTCTCCAAAATATCCTCACCATGAATCTCTGTAATGCATGATATGATTACTCACCGCAATGCATGATAGAATGAGCCTTTCAGCGATTGGGAAATAAATATTCCACCATGAGTCTCCGTAATGCATGATATGATGTACTCACCGCAATACATGATAGAATGAGCTTTTCAGCGATTGGGAAATAAATATCCTCACCATGAGTCTCCGTAATACATGATATAATGTACTCACCGCAATACATGATAGAATGAGCTTTTCAGCGATTGGGAAATAAATATCCTCACCATGAGTCTCCGCAATGCATGATATGATGTACTCACCGCAATGCATAATAGAATGAGCTCTTCAGCGATTGGGAAATAAATATCCTCACCATGAGTCTCCGTAATACATGATATAATGTACTCACCGCAATACATGATAGAATGAGCTTTTCAGCGATTGGGAAATAAATATCCTCACCATGAGTCTCCGCAATGCATGATATGATGTACTCATCGCAATGCTTGATAGAATGCATGATATGATGTACTCATCGCAATGCATAATAGAATGAGCTTTTCAGCGATTGGGAAATAAATATCCTCACCATGAGTCTCTGCAATGCATGATATGATATAGTCACCGCAATGCATGATAGAATGAGCTTTTCAGCGATTGGGAAATAAATATCCTCACCATGAGTCTCTGCAATGCATGATATGATATAGTCACCGCAATGCATGATAGAATGAGCTTTTCAGCGATTGGGAAATAAATATCCTCACCATGAGTCTCCGTAATGCATGATATGATATACTAATCGCAATGCATGATATGATATACTAACCGCAATGCATGATAGAATGAGCCTATCGGCGATTGAGAAATAAATATCCTCACCATGAGTCTCCACAATGCATGATATGATGTACTCACCGCAATGCATGATAGAATGAGCCTTTCGACAACTAAAAAATAAATATCCTCACCATGAGTCTCCGCAATGCATGATATGATGTACTCACCGTAATGCATGATAGAATGAGCCTTTCGATGATTGGGAAATAAATATCCTCACCATGAGTCTCCGCAATGCATGATATGATGTACTCACCGCAATACATGATAGTATGAGTTGCTGGGAATTTGAGTGAGGTAGAAATACTTGTGCCTCGATTTGTAGGGCCTGTAAAGATTTCCCTAAGTGAAGATGTGGTGATTTTGGCCATTTTTCCCAAGCTATCTTATCTCCTTCATTAGGAGAAATATGTTATAAATTATAACAAATTGGTAGGAAGATAATTCTGAAAGTAAAAAGGGTAATGAGTAATGAGTATAAAAGTCATCTGGAATTATCCAGCTTATATCGGTCTGGATGAATATCTCAATCTCAGCCCTTGCGCCAAATTGTCTTATAAGGCCCCTGTGCATGCAAAGATGTCTTGCGCCTTGTTCCTGCATCCAAAGAAATATGCTTAGTTTCAAACGAACTAATTTGTGTTGATTCTTCAATTGTTTGCTCCTCGTCTTGTGCGTTTAGTTCCTGCATCCAAAGAAAAATGCTTAGTTTCAAAATGAATTGATCTGTGTGGATTCTTCGTTATTTGTTCCTCGTCTAGTGAGTTTAGTTCCTTCATCCAAAGAAAAATGCTTAGTTTCAAAACAAATTGATCTGTGTGGATTCTTCGTTGTCTACTCCTCGCCTTATTCTCTGATGAACTGCTTTGATCTCGTAACTCTTGGTAGACAGAAGACAGAAAAGTTTTTATACCAAAAAAATGTTTGAAATGTTAAAATAGTTAAAATAAGAAAAATTTTAGACAGAGATCACTGCCAGTTGTCATGTCATATAAAGCTTAAATGAACATATTCAATTTTGACAAGGATGTTTGATGTGTTGCAGTTGTCTTTGAATTCTTGATCAAACTGAGATGAATTTCTAATTTGTAATGATGCTTAGCGAAAATTTTGAGAGAAACCTCAAAATTTCTGTCCCAGTTTAGGTGTTCTCTAAGGTTGATAGCTTGTTGGAAGCATCTTGAGAATTTTTGAGACTTCTCAAAAATTCTATCCCAGTTGAAGCTTTAACCTGTTCCGCATTTAGATTCATTGAAGATAGATTTTTCTTGTTCAGAATTTTTGAGTTCCTCTCAAAAATTCTATCCCAGGTTCCTTTCTGGGAACATGACCGAACCATTGTGGCGCCTACGTATCCCATTGAAGCAGAAATCAGGTAAAACGTAGTTCCCCCTCGAGAGGTAGAGAAAAATGGGAAATTTTAAAATAAGAAAAATGACCAAAGCCGACATAGGCCGCCTACATATCTCATTCTTGAGAATTCAGGTCAAACGTAGTTCTAAAATAAAAAAAGTAACAAAAAGGGATAAAGGGATGACCGAGGCCGACATAAGCCGCCTACATATCTCATTCTTGAGAATTCAGGTCAAACGTAGTTCTAAAATAAAAAAAGTAACAAAAAGGGATAAAGGGATGACCGAGGCCGACATAAGCCGCCTACGTATCTCATTCTTGAGAATTCAGGTCAAACGTAGTTCAGAAGGAAAAAAAAATAAACAACGAAATTACAAAAGAGAAAAAAACAAAACAAACCCTAGACCTTCAAACATAATATCTCTTAACAGCATCTGAATTGATAGGTCTTAGCCACTCTTGACCATCCATCTCTGATAAAATTAACGCTCCTCCCGACAGAACCTTGCGAACCATGTATGGACCTTGCCAATTCGGGGCAAACTTTCCTTTGTACTCATATTGACTTGGAAAAATACACTTGAGCACCAATTGTCCAACCTTGAACATTCGAGGCCTTACCCTTTTATTGAAAGCACAAATCATCCTCTATCGGTATAACTGCCCATGACAAACAGCTGTCATCCTTTTTTCATCAATCAAAGCCAAATGCTCAATCCGATTACGAACCCAGTCAGCGTCACTCAACTCAGCTTCTTGAATAATCCTCAATGATGGTATTTCAACTTCTGGCTGGTATCACTGCTTCCGTTCCATATACCAGCAAGTACGGGGTTGCCCCAATAGAAGTTCTGACAATTGTATGATATCCCAGCAAAGCATAAGGCAACATTTCATGCCATCCTCGGTGTCTATCAATCATTTTCCTCAAAATCCTCTTGATATTCTTATTGGCAACTTCTACAACTCCATTCATCTTAGAACAATATGCCGTTGAATTACGATGAGTGATATTAAACTGCCCACATATCTCCTTCATCAAATTACTACTGAGATTTGCCCCATTATCAGTGACAATGGAATCTGGTATTCCAAATCTACATATCAGATTGCTGCGCACAAAATCAACTACCACCTTCTTTGTCATAGACTTGTAGGAGACTGCTTCCACCCACTTAGTAAAATAATCAATGGCAAACAGAGATAAATCTATGACCATTAGAGGCGACCGGCTCTATCGAACCAATAACATCCATACCCCAAGCTACAAACGGCCAAGGAGAACTCATAGCTTTGAGCTCGTGAGGAGGGACACAGACCAAGTCACTACGTATCTGACATCGTGAGGAGGGACTCGGATCAAATCACCATATATCTGACACTGATGGCATTTCCGCACAAACTCACAACAATCATGCTCCATAGTCATCCAAAAATAACCGGCCCGAAGGATTTTCCTCACCAAAGTGAGCCCATTCATATGAGTACCACAAACCCTGGCATGTATTTGTTTGACCAACTTCATAGCTTCTGCAGTATCAACTCACCTAAGGAGACCTAGATCTGGAGTCCTCCTGTAAAGGATTTCCCCACTAGGAAAGAAATTGTTGGCTTTCCGCCGGATAGCCCTCTTCTGATCGGAGTCAGCATCTTCAGGGTAGGTTCCAGTCTCCAAATACTTCTTTATGTCAAAATACCAAGGCTTCCCTTCTGATTCTGGCTCGATATGCAAACAATAGGCTGGTTACTCCTTCAAATCTATCTCTAAAGGATTGATATATGTCATGTACGGAAGTTAAATCATTGAGGAAATGGTGGCAAGGGCGTCTGCGAATTCGTTATGTATCCTTGGTGTGTGCTTAAATTCAATATTTTGAAATCTCTTACACAATCTTTGTATCAAGTGCACATATGGTATGATTTTTGGGTTCTTTACAGCCCATTCTCCTTGAACCTAATGAATCAACAAATTTGAGTCTCCAATGACCAGCAACTCTTGGACATTCATGTCGATGGCCATCCTTAAACCCAAAATGCACGCCTCATACTCAGTCATATTGTTAGTACAATGAAATTGATGTTTCACGACATCAGGTGATGTTGTCCGAATTCTGATATTAAAACTGCCCCAATACCATTACCTTGGCAATTCACAGCTTCGTCAAAGAACATTCACCAACCCAGGTATGCTTCAGAATGTCTTCTCCTGCAAACGATATCTCTTCATCAGGAAAGTAATTTTTGAGTGGCTCATAATCATTGCCAACGAGATTCTTCGCAAGATGGTCAGCCAAAGCCTGCCCCTTGATCGCCTTTTCAGTTACATAGACGATATCGAACTCGCTCAATAGCATTTGCCACTTGGGTAGTCTCCTAATCGGCATTGCTTTTTGAAAGATGTATTTTAACGGATCCATCTTCAAAACGAGGAATGTGGTGTAGGAAGACAAACAGTGTCTCAACTTCTGAGCAACCCAAGTTAAAGCATAACAAGTCTTCTCAAGGTAAGTATATTGAGCTTCATACGAAGTAAACTTCTTGCTCAAATAATATATCGCCTGTTCCTTCTTCCCAGTTTCGTCATACTGGCCCAACCCATACCCAAATGTATTACTAGAAACTAATAAGTACAATAACAATGGACTTCCTTCTCGTGGAGGTACCAATACCGGAGGACTAGACAAATATCTCTTAATAGTGTCAAAAGCGGTCTGACACTCTTCATTCCAATCTGTCAATGCATCTTTCTTCAATATTTTGAAAATAGGCTCACAAATTATCGTAGATTGGGCTATGAACCGACTGATGTAGTTTAATCTCCCCAAAAAACTCATGACTTCCTTCTTTGTTTTTGGGGCAGGCAAATCTTGGATCACCTTGATCTTAGAAGGATCAAGCTCGATACCTCTTCGGCTGACTATAAATCCCAACAATTTACCTGCAGGCACCCCAAAAGCACATTTAGCAGGATTCAACTTCAGGTTGTATCGGCGCAAGCGATCAAAGAACCTCTTCAAATAGATTAAATGATCCGCACTCTCACGAGACTTAACGATGACATCATCCACATACACCTCAATTTCCTTATGAATCATGTCACGAAACAGAGTGGTCATAGCCCTCATATAAGTAGCTCATGTGTTTTTGAGACCAAAAGGCATCACACGATAATGGTACACACCCCAAGGTGTGATAAAAGCTATTTTCTCAGCATCCTCATCATCCATTAGAATTTGACGATATCCTGCGAACCAATCCACGAATGATTGCATCTCATGCTTAGCACAATTGTCAATGAGGATATGGATGTCTGGCAATGAAAAATCATCCTTGAGGCTAGCTTTATTGAGATACCTATAATCCACACAAATCCTAATTTTTCCATCCTTATTGGGCACCGGAACAACATTGGCCAACCAAGTAGGGTATCTAGTCACTTCCACTACCTTGGATTGTATCTGCTTGCTAATCTCTTCTTTGATTTTTAGACTCAAATCTGGCTTAAACTTTTGAGTTTTCTGCTTTACTGGGCTAAATTCCGGGTTGATTGGCAATTTATGAGAAATGATATTGGTGCTTAAGCCTGGCATATCCTCATAAGACTAAGCAAATGCGTCAATATTATTATCTGAGCAAATTGGCAAATTCCTTCTTTTGAGCGTCCTTCAAATGGACACTTATTCTAGTTTCCCTGATGCACTCTTCATCTCCCATGTTCACTGTCTCTGTTTCCTCCAAATTAGACTTGTCTTGGCTCTCGAATTGTGTCAATTCCTGGGTAAATTGTTCATGTATTGCAGCCTTTTCATCGCAATCCTCAAACTCATTATCATCTACTTCATTATGTTCATTCAGCTTTTGACATGACATGACAGTGGCAGGTTTTAAATTATCATGGCTGAAATTATAAACGAAAATAATTATAAAAAATAAATAATAGTTGTGATATGAAATAGCTTAAAGATTCTCATTTAAAGAAATTACAAACTTCTGGCCATAAAAACATCAAAAGTAAGATCAAACAAAGGTGAAAACAACAAAGTAAAAGATGGGTCACAGGCTCCAGCCGGACTACTACCCATGCATTTTTTTAGTACAAGAAATCTGTCTATTTTTGTCTACCAAGGAGAATAGGAGATTGGCGAAGTGGCGAATATCGCTTGGATATCTGGCCCCACACCTCGATCATCATCTACTGCATCAACTTCTTTGAACAGGTCCCAGATCCCTCCCTCAAAACCAAGGTCGCCTATGCGTTCTGTTTTTGTAAATACCTGACATAGGTGCGACATTGGTTGGGCTTGAGTTTGATCGTCCTCCTGTTTCTGCATCTCCCTTTTACCTCCTTCCCGAATAGTGTACCCTAAACCGAATCTTGACTATCTAACTGGTATTGGAATGGGTTCAACAATACCCTATAAATATTTTCCCAGCCCAAAACCAGGTTCAAATCCATTTCTGAGCATTATGGTGGCGATTATCTTGTAAACGGTAGGCATAGCAGGTCCCGGTGTCTGGTCATCCTCTGTAGCATTGACAATTTCAACCGTGTAGAAATCTGACCCCCTAGTGGCATCATCAATAATGGGCGCGTACAAATTTGAGTGATTTCCCTCACCGTGGATGACTACCTCGCATTCGCACCAAGTGAACTTTACCATTTGGTGGAGGGTAAAAGGCACAACTCTCGCCATATGAATCTAGGGTCTTCCTGGCAACATGTTGTAACTGGTTGTTATGTCCATTACTTGAAATTCAACAATAAACTCTGTGGGGGCCATGTCAATCATCAACTACAATGTTCCCAGCGTGTCCTTTCGACTATCATCGAATGCTCTCACATTGACCCGACTTTGTTAAATCTTCCCCATATCATAGTTTAACTATTTCTGAGTGGATAGATGGCAAATATTCAATCCAGATCCATCATCAATTAGAACATGATTCAGGATCATATCTCAACACTTTATTGTAACATGGAGTGCCTTATTATGCATTGCTCCTTCAAATGGCAGTTCCTCATCCCCAAAACTGATGCGATGGCCCTGGGTGGGCCGACTTACCATGGCTGCCAGATTGCCACTAATTGTTCCTACTGGCACATAAGTATCTTCCAATTCTCTCATTAGGGCTTGTCTGTGATGTTGTGAATTCATCAACAACGCCCACACAGAAATCTGAGCGGGGACCTTCTCCAAGTGCTTTGTGATGGCGTACTCCTGCAGTTACATCTTTCTCCAGGACTCTTCTGCTTTGGCTTCACTTATCGGCCTCTGATTCCTTCTGGTTTCCCTCAGCTTCCTGATACCCATAACTACAATCTCAATCTTCCTGTTAGGGATTCCCTTTGGTGTCACAGGAATCACCTTGCAAGATATCAGAATTTCCACCTTTGGTTTCTCAATGATACTTAAAGGAGCAATACTTTTTTCCAAACCTAAAGTGCTATCCGGCACGATCTTTTTAGCAATACACCAGTCCTTGTCTCTCTCGATCATTCCAGCCATGCCCTCCCTATGCTCAGGCAATGGGTTATAGTTGACTTTCGGAGTGACGGTCCGAAGAGCAACCATGTCGCAATCAATCAAATCATGAATCTTATGTTTCAGGCTTAGGCAATCTTTGGTGTCATGCCCAACACCATTGGAGTGATAAGAACAAGTCTAATCTCCTCGAAAGAAATGAGAATTAACATCTATGGGCTTCGGAGGAGCAGGTTGGATCAACCCGGCAGCAGATAATCTCTCGGATAGTTTCATTCGGCTTTCATCAAGCGGAGTAAATGTTCTAAGGGGTCTTTTCTCTGCGTTTGGAAGAGGAGGGCGATAGTTATTTTTAGGTGGAGGGGGTACCCAATTGTAATTGGGGTAGTTTCATCGGGGAGGCGTGGGGACTTGGAAGTTTGGGTATGGTGGAGCTTGGGTATTTACGGTTGGCTAAGAGGTAGAGGGATTTTGATAGGTTTGTTGGACATTGGAGCAACTTGGTAGCGGATATTGATAGTTTTGTATGGAGTTTGGGTATTGTGAGGGGTGGTCATGGTGAGGAGTGGTTTGGTAGTTGGTAAGTGGAGCAGGTTGAAAATGGATGGATTTTCTGGGGTAGTTGCCGAGGGTTCTTTCCCTGCCTTGTATGCTAGAGATGGCAGACACATCTTCCTTCCTTTTCCTAGATATTCCTAATGTCCCTATTGAAACTGACAGACGAGTGATCCTTCTTGTCTTGAGTCCGTCCTCTATATTCTCACCAACCTTGACAATTTTTGTAAATTTTACTCCGACAAGAAGCATCATCCTCTCGTAAAACTCTGGCTCCTGTGAACGCACAAATACTTCAATAATTTCTTTCTCAGTCATAGGAGAGCGCACCCTGGTGGCATTCTTCCTCCACCTGTAGGCATATTCCCGGTAGCTTTCCGTTGACTTTTGCTTAATCCTTTCCAATGAGTATCGATCCGGTATAATTTCAACATTGTAAGTGAAGTTTTCAACAAAGTCTTTGGCCATGGCACTCTAACTGGCCCATTGATTTATTTCCTGAGAGGTAAACCATTCTAGGGCCTCTTCACTTAAGCTCCGGCTGAAGAGCCGCATCAACAATGCTTTATTTCTCCCGACCCCTATTAGCTGATCACAATACACCCTCAGATGGGCCAGAGGGTTCCCGCTCCCATTGAAGGTATCAAACTTTTGTATCTTGAATCCTTCTGGAAGGTTCAAGTCTGGGTAAATACACAAATCTTCGTACTCCAATCCCACAGCTTCAGGCGTATAGCAAAATTATCTCATAGCCTTTGCAATTTCTTCCTTTATGTCCACCTTGTCCATCTCCTCCTTGGCCTTCCATTCCTTTTCCTTCTCCTCGTAATGGTCAATTTCGGGGTAAATGGAGTAAGAAATTTGTGAATTGGTAAGAACTGGGATATGAAATAGAACTTGAGGGGGTAATGTTTGGGTGACTGGTGGATTGCATTGATTTGGAGTTTGATTTTCGGGAGGTATTATCTGGGATGAGTTGCAAGCTTGGGTGGCATCTGGATTTTGGAGGTAAGGTGGTGCTTGAGAAAAGACATTAGATGGTCCTGTGTCAGGAGTGATGGTTGATGAAGCTCAGATGAAGGTAATCGGTGGGTTTGTTGATATTGGGACAGGTCGATGAGATATATTTGGAGAAGAAAAATGAAATGTCGGCCTTGCCTCGTCTGGACCAGGAAGATTGGAAGTGATGGACAGATTCGCTAACTCCTGAGTTCTCTTCATTTCCATTTTCATCTCGACCATCTGCTGCATCAGTTGTTCGATTAGTTTATCCTGTCGTGTTATAGTTGGATCCGCCACAGCAATCTCGATCAAGCTTGCATCATCATTGTGGTCCGTCATTTTTCCTTTACACAAGTTTTGGTCAAGGGAGGGATCTGTGTGGACCTTTGATCTAGTGAAATAGTGATGATCGGCTAGCTTTATCAACACAGTTCAATTTTAGATTACCTATAAGGAAAAACACTCAAAAGCAAACATGTTAGTAAAACACTCAAAAGCAAACATGTTAGTTTTCTTCGGATTATTAGATAATGCAAGATAACATACATGTATTCATAAGCACACAATTGTTACTTTATTCGAGAGTAAATCAGCCCATGGATACACAAGATATGATGATAGGCATATTTGATAATGACTTGGTGTTTTGTAAAGAAGTGGGCTAGAAATCTCATAATATAGCAACATAAACACACAAACAGTTTACAAAGCAAATCATATAAACGGATATCGCTTGCCCTAAACATATATGTGACCCATTTTGTGCCAAAGGTGGGCCTATCGAACTGAAGGGTGTGTATTAATTTTAAAGGCAACTCATTATCCCCCAAAATACTTTCTTTTAACCCAATGAAATAATAATAAATGCTTACAAGACATGTTACAAGATACATCAAAATGCTTACAAAACCTAAACATACATCCAAACTTAACAAAATACAAAAGGAAAACAATCCCACGCAAAGGACAACAAAGACTTTAAATTGCTCCAGCTCCAACATCAATCCTTGCCCTTTTTGCTATCTCAACTTCATGCCACATGAAATACCTATTTTTTTGTAAATAATCCTTCACCGATCGCGCTCCCTCTTCATGACGGGTTTCCCCTAAAATCTGAATCTGGATTGGGCTAGGCAGGCCCAATCATCCATCTGCCAGAAAATTCTTTGTGCCTGCCAGGCCTATTTAGGGGTCTGCCCAGTTTTTGCCTGTTGGGCTGCTGCCTATGCTGCCTGTGATATACAGTGAATGTATATCTGCTGTATATCAGTATATATTTCTTGATTTTGAGTTTCAAAAATTGTATATCAACGTATATTCCTGTGTATCTTCCTTGACCAGGGAATTTGGGCTGACTCTCAGTAAAAATTAGTATGTGATATAGATAACCCGACTAAATTGAGAACTATTAAAATAAAACAATATTAAACAACAACTAAGTCAAGTAAATTAAATGTCAAACTTTGTGATATAACATGCACATTTTGAACCAAACTTGACAAGATAGTAACAAATGAACTAACATATAAGACGAGGGAAGGGAACTAACAAGCATCTTGAAGTGATAGCATCTAACATTTATGAGATTTAAACATACACATTTACTGGAATTTAAACCAAACAACATAGCAAAAAATTAACAAGCCATGATGACCAACGATTTCAGTGCATCAACTGATCATATTACAGCCATTCTCAGAAACACCTCAACGACTAAACGTTAACACGTAGATGAATATTTCTCAATAGATTGAAAGCCTCGGAAGAGAATGAAATAGCAGAGTGAACGTAGGTGAGGATGTATGCAATCTCAACATTCAAATATTTAGGAACTAGTATAATTACTTAAGCCAGTCATGATAATAATATGTGATTGAATATAATGAGTAACCTTCAAACAAGTTGGGAAATCTCAAAAGAGGAACTAAGCAAACAAGTAATAACCTAATATTTGATGTTTATGAACTCGTATAATAGTTCGCGATCTAAAGCTTGGATTTTGGAAAGGATTAGTCAAAACAAGAGCAAAACAACCTAATAACACGCTAAGGGAAGTATCTTGCCAAAAAGGACTAATTGCATTTTCAAGAACCAAAACAATCAACAAAACGAATTAACAAGTTGAAATTTGAACATTACGGCATGTATTTGAGAAAAAGAAACCTTTTTAACTTAGTTTTGATTTTTGATAACTTATCAGTGAATAAAAACAAATAACCACAACACTTCGATTTGACTCCGACTAGCAACATAATACGATTTGATACAGTAGGCGAAAATATCCTAAAGTTTACTTTGAAAGTCGATCAACAACAACAACATGATATTAAGGGTTCTCAACACAACAAATCTGGGCAGAAACGACCATGACTAAACATTGATGTAACAGAATAAATCAATTCGCAACCACACATTCATGTTTGAACAGGAAGAACGTAGATAAAACTAAGAGTATTACTTCTTTAAGAGCAGCAAAATGGGACGACGAGCTTGATGACAAACTTTAATACCACCAAGACTAAAGATCCGTCGACCTCGACCCAAAAAACTTTAATTTCGAATTCGAAAAATCAAACGAGTTACTGAAAGTTGACAATGGTTATGAAAAGTTGAGTGAGTTGTTCTCCCCCTCCCTCTTCAGAAAAATCAAGAAAAATTTATAGATCAAAAAAATTATGAGTTAATAAAGGATTGATTTGACAAAAGCACGTGTGAGAGACCATTGATCGTGCAGCGGATGAACATTTAGAAATTGTCGAGAGGTTGTCAAGATTTTCTGGCTTTTCCGTCTGATTTTTTGAATTTGGATTTTCTGTCTTTTTTTTTCATTTTTCTTCAAGAAGAAGATGATGATGATAATGATGATGGAAGGGGTGGATTTGGTCTTGCATGTGGGAGAGAGGTGAGACAAGGAGACAAGTGTGGGGGGGGCAAGGAGTATTGGAAGTGGGAAAAGAATTAAGAAAGGGATTGGGAGGTGGGAAAGGTGTTGGGAATATGGGAATGGGATTAAAATATTGGGAAAGAGATGAGAGAGGGAATAAAATAAGAAGAGTATTGGAGTGAAAATAATAAAATAGGAGGAGTGGAGACCCGTGGGCCCCCTCCCCATGTGGGAATATTATAAATATATATATTTTAAATTTTGGATAAATATCACGAATTGTTAAAATCAAAGACTCGGTAATTTGTAGTATAGAGGGTAAAAATTTGGTGTCAACACCATCCATGAAGACACTACATGCATGCAACTACTCCATCCCAAGTACAACATCAAAATCCACCACATCAAATCTAACAAGCCACAATGCAAGATCTAATTCAATACAAACTCGGATTAACACCTATGAACTTTCTAGCAACAATATACCCAACCAAGAGAATAGATACCAAATATCCATACAAATACTTAGATACACAAGAAGCCCCACAATCAACTAAATGAATAGAGAAGAAATAGTGAAACTCGGATCCATCAAAATCAAAACCTTCGACTTTAATCGATGCAGTGTGTTGGACTCCGAGGATCTATCAACCTAATGCTCTGATACCATCTTTGTCACGACCCAAGTCTAGGGCCTAGACGTGACCGGAGAATGGGGAACCCGAAAGGACCCTAAACAAGCCTCATAGCATATCATTACACATTGGTCGTGGAAGCAAAGTAAAATAATGTAAGAAACATAAACAAGGGGAATTGGGACTAAGGGAGAGAGAGATTTATACTTAAATAACTTGAATATCATAAGTGAGTCAAAGCTCAAGCATAATACATAACATGTGCAACAACATCTCTACTACATAGATAAGAGTGGGAGCCAAGAAAAGCAACTGGAATCACCCCCATAGTTAATACATACATAAAAGAAAGGTAGTCTTAGAATATAGTATAAGAGAATGGTCATTCTACCAGGAATGGAGGACTGACCAAAGGCTAACTTGAACAATCTGCCTAGCCACAAGAAGAATCAATAGGAGTTCTAGTTCCTACATGGTAACATCAGATAGGACTAGAGTATGTGTTAATATGTTTGAATGTACTAACTGTGTAAGATGCAATGCAATAAGAGATAAGCTTCACATTCAACATGTATAACAATAGACAATAGGCATGATATAGTAATATGACATGTATGATCAATGCATAAGTAAAACATGCTTAACTCATACTCATATAGGATATCATATGTGTAGAAGAGACCAAGCTAGATTTCCAAAGTACAAACCCCTTGGTAGGTCTTAACTCATACTCATATAGGATATCATATTTGTAGAAGAGACCAAATTAAATTTCTGAAGTACGAACCCCTTGGTAGGTTAGTGATGTTGCCACCTCATCACTTAGGTGGATGAGTACTAACCCTCATCTAGGTTGGTGATAATGCCACCCCATCACCAAGGTGGAGAAGTACAAACCCTTCACTAATTTATGCATGAAATGGTTAGTCCATCTGTCAAAATCTATATACATCTATGTGTGTGTGTTAATTGTACAACATGATGTATAGCTAATATTGTAATGCTGCATGAGATAACAACAGAAAATGGTTAAATTTCACTTTTACGTTGCTCGAAGCTTTGTATTTTCAGTAATTTTTCAGACAGAATGAACTACAGGATGAAAATGCTCTAATTATCTAAACTATTCTATTTGTTTTTAAACATAATTGGAGCTTATGAAAATTAGCAGTGTCCTCTTTTATCATGAGCATTTGAAGTCAATATAATTATCTTAGCTTTCCAAATTCAGCTTGAAGTCAGAAGAATTACTGTAATTTGTGTCTCAGATGCAGTCCATTTAGTCACATTTTTTGTTTCACAGGCTGGTGAAATGGATCAACCCAACATTGGTCTTCTCTGGCAGCTTTTTTCCATCTATTTTTGAATCTTTCCAATTCAACAAGAGATTGTTTCCGTACCTGCAAAATGATTAGTAATTAGTCACGTCTTTAGTAGCTTTAGAAGCAATTTAACATTAGAAGATTGTCTTATTGCATTGTGTCAATGGTGTAAATACACTATAGCAAGTAGGGTTGTTCAAAATCGAACCAAAATCAATTATTCGAACCGAAAAAATGTTATATGTTTATCGATAATGGGTTATTAGTTTAGCAGCTTCAATAACGGTTTAAATTTTTTTATTATTGGGTTATTGGCTCTTAACGGTTTTAGATTTTTCTTATAGGGTTAACCAATAATCCAATAGTAAATAAAATAAATATATTTGTACTATTAGATATATAAAATCCTTGACGGTTTCATACTTTTATTTTTAATCATCTCAAACTCTCAGTTATTCTACAATGTGACAGTATTCATTTTGAAGCAAAATGCAATATATCAACTTATGAGTATGGTTCATTTGATTTTGTCAACTTATTTCTAAGTAATTTTTAATTAAAATTTTTTATGTCAAATCTTAACAGTTAAATCGATAACTGAACTGATAATGATCAATAACTGATAAACCAATATTCTAGTGGTTCTATAATAGTTTTGCATATCTACAAATCGATAATCGATAAGTCAACCCGATAAACTTCAAAATCGAACCAAACCGACTAATATGTATCCCCTAACAGGAGGCATATAAGAAAGACATGGCTACTGTAAGAGCAAGCTACTAAGGCTCTTTTTGAAAAAAAAAATGGAACTTACAGCATTTCTTGCATCAGATGGTTGAGATTCTGGTAGTCCCTGCAATGATATTTCAGTTGGATCATTCTATTCAAGCAATTGATTTTTGAAAGCTAGTTACTTTTGGTACATGCCATTTTGTTTGGTGAGCTTGCCTGTTTAGAAGTTGTTCCTTATGCTAAATTTCTCTTCTACATATAAATTAAAGACAAAAGGATTTGCTGAAAAGATAGAGATGGAAACTTGTTCCTTGTTCAATTGTCTACTCTTGGTTTTGCTGGACATACCTTATTTTCTGCACCACCTAATGTAGGAAGACCATAGTGAACCAAATATTCTGAGTCAACAACTCCAACATTAGTGGTTCGGTTCCCCTATCAAAAATAGTTACAGATGAGTAGATGATTTTTTTTAATAGATGATAGTTTCCGAAAAATGTAATTGGTGGTGCAGGAAATGAAACTTGTGCACAGTATCCAAGCTGAAAGTCCACCCCCATGCATGCACGAAGTCATTCTGGAATATCAAACTCACTAAATTCAATAACAAATTTAGTGTACTACTAGTGTGTTAAGATTTGAAACCATACCTGAATTATATACCAGGCACAGCGCCACGATGCTCTTGAGAAAACAGGAGCCATCATTTCCACCCACTTACATGTAAATTTAGAATTCAAAGATGGATAGAAAATATGTGAAAGTGAAACACAATTCTTTGTGCCCAATAATATTACCCAGTGCATGGAGGTTCAGTACTGTCTCCATAACACCTCCTTCCAGATCCCTTTATGTTTATTGTCCTCCTGTTTCAACTATAACATTAAAACTTTTCAAGAAGATCAACTTACTACTAAATACTTATCATGATTATACCTGTGCATCCTTGACCCCTCTTGTCATGCTGTAAGTTTGTGGTGAATTTCTGATTTATCTGCATCGATTGCTGGCTGTGATATCTCAAGACCTTTTTCTTTTATCATGGATAAATATCTGCAGTAAAGATTATTTTTTTCAATACTCTTACTATTAAAATATATTGCATTGCATCTATAATTACCGTCCAACATTAAAATTTTCTACTCTAAGATCTTCATCCCACAAGAATATATAAGCATACTCTGCAATAATATCTGGGTGTAAGAACCTCTTAGCAAACCACCTAAAATAACAAGAGAAAAAGAGTCAGCTAATGTCGGCCTAGTGCTTTAGAGTGAAAGCTATACATATATGCATATGGATTCGACTTGACAACACACACTCTCAAGTCATAACCCACAATGTCTAATTTTTGTATCCAACACTATACCAATCTTAGTCCGGATGTAAAAGCACATACCATTTAGTTTGATTAATATCAGAAATATGAATAGCAGTGCTACTCCATTGTACATCGTTGCATTCATCCACGATGCCATCATAATGAAAAAGCATAGTGATAGAATCAGTATCTGAAAACTGCAAATGAGATAGTACAAGGTTGTTTTTTAGTCAGAGTCTAGGATGAAAAATGCAGATAAATGATCTTCGCCTCTAACCTTGTTTACAATTTCATTTACATTCTTTTTCTGCTTAATTCCAACTGCCATAACTAGTAAGCTCGTTGCTGATTTTGATTTCTACAAGGAAAAAACAAGGGAAAATAAACTAAAAGATTGTTTACAAGACAAGCAAATGTATATTATACCTTTTTATTGGGGGAACCCCAGAGCGGATGCATCTCTAAATTAGAGGTCTTTGCCACAATACCTCTGGGTAATGTCTCACTTCCTTCAGGACTGCACTCATCCTATAACACAGTACAACAAATAAAACTATACAACAACGTTAACATAATTATTATCCATTTGTAATTTTTATTAGTTTAAATGCAATGTTTTGTTTTGTATTGTATCATTAAATCACTGGTTAACCCATTTTGTATAACGATTGATTTGGTGCGATTGCATCATTATCTTAATATTTTCTTTTCATTTTGACCTTATTTATTACTTACTAATTTTAGTTTATTATTTACCCTACATTTTCATAGTAACTCTATAACATATGCTACAATTTCTTATAGGTTTATCATTCAAATTATAAACATGTGGCATTTTATATCGAGAAAGAATAATACAATCTAACCAAACATTGTATTGGTTAAAACAATACAGTAAAATTCAATACAACAAAATACAATATATTAAAAAACAATACATACAACCATCCAAATAAAGTGTAATTTGTAACATGACTAGTTAAGTTTTTTTTTCTTCAGAAAATTTATAGGAAAAGAGATGATCCGAACCTCACACGTCGTCCTAGGTTTCATCATTCTGAAGGCTTCAACCATTTGCCATCCTATTACTTTCTGTACAAATTAATAACGTTGTCCTAGGTTTCATCATTCTGAAGGCTTCAACCATTTGCCATCCTATTACTTTCTGTACAAATCAATAAGCAAGATTCAGTACAAATATGAAAATATATTTTTTTTATTGTAAAACAAGACTTATGTTAAATGATGAAATTACAAGAAAAAGACTTTTGAAGGACCAAAATTTAACGACAAGTTCTAAATATAGGCTCTAAAACATACTTTTAAAGATGATATTATTTACTAGTCCCTAATTGGTTATGTTATTTTTCTAAAAAATAAAAACTGGTCCTAAAATGAAAATTTTGAGCGGGAGTAAATATAGCAATAGCGGGACCAAAAAGTTAAAAACACTGAAAAAGACTCAAAAAATATTTTCTTTCTCTATAGGATAAATTAAAATCCCCAAATGC
>DF358264.1:8663-34846 GCA_000787875.1 Solanum virginianum
TGGAAGTATGATTTATTATAAGTTTTGATGGATCACTTACACACTTCCTAAACATGGACAAATGAAATATCAAATGTACCATACTCATCTCTATAGGAAACTCCAAAATCATAAGAAAGCTTACCAATTCGTCTCAAGATTCTATAAGGCCCTAAATCCCTAGGGCTCAACTTTCCCTTCTTACCAAATCGACGTATACCCTTCATAGGTGAGACCTTGAAATACACCCAATTATCAATACTAAACTCAAGGTCCCTTCTCATAACATAAGAGTAGGACTTTTGTCTACTTTGAGCCGTTCTCAATCTTTCTCTTATGAGTCTCACTTTTTCCATGGCATCCATAACCAAATCCAGACCTATTGAAGCTATTTCCCCCAATTCAAACCACCCAACTAGGCATCTATAATATCTACCATATAAGGTCTCAAACGGTGTTATCCCAATGTTAGAGTGATAGTTATTATTGTAAGCAAACTCAATAAGTGAAATATTCTTATCCCTACTACCTTTAAATTTCAAATACAAGTATTAAGCATATCCTCAAGAGTTTGCCTAGTTATTTTGGGTTGACCATCTGTTTGTTGGTGAAAGGTCATACTAAGCTTGATTCTAGTAGCAAGGCCACTTTTGAAAGATCTCAAAAAGTGAGAGCTAAATTGGGCACCACGATCCAAAATAATAGTCAATAGAACCCCATGCAATCTTACTAACTTATGAATTCACAACCTGGCATAATAATCTACAGCATAATAGGTTGTTTTGACCGATAGGAAATAAGATAATTTTATCATTCTATCAATAATAACCCATATAGAATCAAAATACTATTTGGTCCTAGGCAAATCAATCATAAAATTCATATTTATCTCTTCCACTTCCAAGTGAGAATCTCTATGTCCTAGGCTAGGCCACCTGACTTTTGGTGTTCACTCTTGACTTGTTGGCAATTATGTCATCCGGTTACAAACTTTCCAATGTCTCTTTTCATATAACCCTATCAATAAGATTCCATCAAATCCCTATACATCATTTTAGAATCGGGGTGAATGGAATATGATGAATTATGTGTCTCTTTTAAAATCAAGTCCCTCAACCTACCAACATTTTGTACACACAACCTACCATGGTACCTAAGTACACCATCTTTCCCTTGGGAGAAAACCTCTACCTTATCCTCCTTATGAATGCTTTCAATTCCACCAAAGCCTGGTTAAGGTTTTGCTTAGATTTGACCTTTTCAATCAAAGAAGATTTGGAACCATCTATAACCACCACACCTCCATGTTTGGCTTCATCCAACCCAACCCCTAACTAAGCCAATCGATGAACTTTCTTTGCAAACTCCTTTTTTACCATAATCAATATGAGCCATACTCTCTATGGATACCCTACCTAGAGCATCAAACACAATATTAGCCTTGGTCGGGTGATAATCTAAACTCATATCATAATCTTTAAGGAGTTCCAACAACTTTTTTACCTCAAATTAAGATCTCTTTGGGTGAATATATATTGAAGTTTCTTGTGGTTGTTGACAACATCTACATGAACCACATATATGAAACGGTCCAAAAATGTGCTTCAGAATGTCCATAATCATAATTTTCATATATCTCAAAATCTATGCTTGATATCAAAAATCTAACTTAATATTCTTGATCAGTGGAAAAATTGAGTGAGAAATGGGTATAATCCAGATTTTAGATAACCCATAGTGAAAAATAATTTTCACTAATTTTTGATTTCCAGAGAGGATTCGCACCCTAGCCTCGACACACCAGTAGCACTGAGCAGTACAAATGTTACCTACATGACAGGTCCACATCGCACCAAGGACGTAGACTAATGTAAGTTTTTCCTTGGTTTTTTTCTATTTTGGCCAAAGGAATTGGGGCCATAGCCCCATACCCACTAAAACGTAAAATCACCTATACTTAGACATTTTTCAACTCTATATCACTTAGAGCCCTCACTAAAACCTCTCAAAGACTTAACCAAATATCTCATACCAAATTCAAGGATTTCAAGCTTAATTGTGGAACTAAAGGATTCACTTCAAGCTTTAAGTTTCCTTTAAGTTCATCTCAAGAAAATCCAAGTTTGAAGTATGTGGGTTTCATCCATTGGGTCCTTTCACCCATGGAGACCAATATTTCTTTTTATGAAAATTGCATGATTTCAAGTTGTATTACATACAACTATCTCTTATTATGAAATATGACATGAAGTATGTTGAATTTTTATCAAAGTATTGTTGATTATGCATGAGTATATATTTTAAGCTTACACTATGAGTTGATCTTTATCTATTGAGACTATGTATGTTTTGAGCTATGGAAGTATGATTTATTATAAGTTTTGATGATGGAATTCAAGGTACCCTACATGGTACATGTTAGCGGGTTGATTTGTATTATGTTTTCTCATCTTATTTAACTCTTGAATTACATGATTTTGAACAAGGATCACGAACCTACTAAGTGTTTGATAAAATGTGAAGCCAAGGATTCTCAAGTTATTGATGATCTATTTCATAATTTACAAGTCAAGCGCCTATACAATGATTAAGGGCTTTCAAGTATGTATTGAATTCATGAAAATTATCTATGATTTTATAATTTATAAACTAAGCCCTATGTCATGGCTTTTTTTTACCTCTTATGAACCATTCATGTTAAAGCAAGGGTTCATATATTATTATGATCTACTCTCATGTTTCTAGTTAGCCTCACAATTAGAGGTCAAACATGTTCCAAAAGCTACTACAATCATGTTTCATATTTCTTATAAGTTATACAAGTTATGATTATTTTCAAGTATTTCGTGGGATTAGACTTAGCACCGATTAAGGCTTAAGATGGGGGTTCGACTCAAGGGGTCCTTACATAAAGTCTGTTGTATCTAAATGATGTGCCACCATAGGATTATGATTATTACCTTTGCTATAATAGTGGATCCATCTAGTCATGTTATCATATTTGGTTTGCCCTAGCAAGTAGACCACACCTAGGCCAGGGGTGTCATGCATGTTCCACCTTACTGAGGCTTGGTCTATGTTGGTAGAGGCCGTTTCCCACACACTTAATATATATTGCTTATGATTATGCATTTTGACTATATTGACTTATGTCTTGTTGTATTGCATGACACATACATAGTATATTCAAACATACTAACGTATATTTTATGCCTATATGATATTACCATGTGGGGACTGGAGCACCTTTTGATAATCCTCCACGTAGCTAGTAAATACTTTGTAGATAAGCTTTGGTGTGTCCTCAAGTCCAAGGAAACTATCTACAATACTTTTGTTATTTGTGACTTCTTCATGTTGAACACTTGTTATTATGAGGGTGAGCCTGAAGAGTTCTTGGTCCCCCCTCCATTCCATGTTAGAACTGTTGTTGGATATCAAGATATACTTATGCTATGAGCTTGACTCTTTATGCTTTTACGAATATCAAGATTTCCTTTAGTTGTGTTTCCTTTTTTTGATATCTCTTATTGTTTTTTACTTTGCTTCCACAAGAGTTCATAGATGAGGTATACAAGGTGCTATCCATCATGGGGGTCAATTCAGAGGAAAAGGCAGAGTTGACGGCCTACCAACTCAAAGGGGTGGCTCAAATTTGGTTTACACAGTGGAAGTTGGAGAAGGGGAATGATAATGATATCCTTTGGGAAGATTTCGAAGCCATATTCCTTAACTAGTTCTTTCCTATCGAGCTAAGGGAGGCAAAGATAATAGAGTTTATGAACCTTAAGCAAGGTTCTATGAGTGTGAGGGAGTATGCCCTCAAGTTCAACAAGCTACCCAAGTATGCTCCACAATTGGTTATCAAACCTAGATCAAGGATGAAAATATTTATGTGGAGAGTGTCTAACTTTGTTAATGAGGAGTGTCATACTGGTATGCTTGTAGGATATATGGAATTGTATTGGCTCATGACTTATGTCGAGCAACTAGAGGGGGAGAAGCTTATAAAAATAAGAAGCGGTAAGTCCAAGAGGGCTCATCGTGAAGGTGGTTTCCAAGGTTTTAAGGGTGGTTGGTTTCCTCAAGGCCACAAGTTCCAAGGCCATGGGTCATCCAATGCTCCTAACAAGAGTTCTACTAATAATAGGGTAACCAACCCAAGATTCCAAGGTGATAATGGAGGAATGACAAATCCTAGATTCCCAAGGTATGAAATGAATCATAGTGGCCCATGTTTGAGGAATTCTAATACTTGTTTTGGTTGTGGTGATATAGGTTACAAGGTTATTGATTGTCCTCATGCTCAAAACAAAGGTAGCGATGTTCATCCACAAGGCCAAGATGCTGATGCAGGTCTAAGGGCAAAGGGAGGTCAACAATGGGATGTTCCATGGCATATAGATTCTATACTCTTCAAGGAATACAAGGGGTGTATGAGGTACCCAATGTCATCACCGGTATAATAAAGGTTTTTTTTATTTTGTTGTGTATGCATTGATAGACCTAGTGCCACTCTTTCTTTTATTACTCGTTTTATTGCCAAAAAGCTTCATGTTAGTCCCGCAGTGTGATGTTATGTTTATGAACTATCAACCACCATTGGTGAGTCCATTGTTGCTAAAAGAGTCTATAGAAATTGTCCCGTGTTCATATTGCATAAAGTTTTACCTTGTAATTTGTTTGAACTAGATTTGGTGGATTTTGATGTCATTCTTGGGATGGATTAGTTGCATGCATATTATACTTTTATTGATTGTAGAACCTATAGGGAGAAATTCCAATTCCCTAGTGAGCCCATCATTTAGTGGAAAAGTGATGATGAGGTGGTTAAAGGTAGGTCTATTTCTTGCCTTAAAGACCAAAAGTTGATTTCTAAGGGTTGCCTTTATCATCATGTGAGGGTTAGGGATGTTGACTCCGAAATCCTTCCTATTGAGTTAGTTCCGGTGGTTAATGAGTTTCTTGATATTTTTCCCAATGAGCTTTCTGGTGTTTCTCCCAAAAGGGCAATATACTTTGTTATAGTCCTCCTTCTCGATACTCAAACCCATTTCCATTCCCCTTATCATATGACCCCGGTGGAATTGAAGGAGTTAAAGGATCAATTGAGGGATTTGTTGGAGAAGAGTTTTATAACTTCTATTAAGTCACCTTGGGATGCACCGCTGTTATTTGTGAAGAAAAAGGATGGCTCTTTTAGAATGTGCATTGATTCTCGACAACTTAATAGAGTCACTATAAAGAACTAGTACCCTCTACAATGGAGGAAAAGTTATATGCAAAATATGAAAAATGTTACTTTTGGTTGGAAGAGATTGCTTTCCTAGGGCATGTGGTCTCAGGTGATGGCATTAAGGTGGATCGTAAGAAGATAGAGGTGGTAAGATATTGGCCTATACCTTTGACTCCATTGGGTATTAGAAGATTCTTAGGTTTGGCGGGTTATTACCAGAGGTTTGTGAATGGCTTTTCTTCTATTGCTTCCCCTATAACAATGTTGACCCAAAAGAAGGAAAAATTCGTGTAGACTGATGAATATGAGAAGAGTTTCCAAACTTTGAAAGATAAGCTTATCTCTTGGCTCTACCGAAAGGGTTGGAGGGATTTGTGGTGTATTGTGATGCCTCAAGAATTAGGTTGGGGTGTGTTTTGATGCAAAATGATAAGGTGATATCATATGCCTCTAGGAACCTTAAGGTGTAGAGAAGAATTATCCCACCCATGATTTTGAATTGGCGATCATGGTGTTTTCTTTGAAAATTTGCCTTCACTACTTGTATGGGGTTCATGTTGATATGTTTACCGACTACAAGAGCCTCCAATATGTGTTCACCCAAAAAGATCTTAACTTTAGACAAAGAAGATGGTTAGATCTCCTTAAAGACTATGATAGGAGTTTGCATTATCACCATGGGTAGTCTAGATCATGTTGAAGATGGTGTCAAGAAGGCAGCTAGAGAGGTCCACTAGTTGGCTAGATTGGAGTTTAGGTTGGATGAAGTTGATAATAGTGGTGTAGTGGTTGTTGATGACTCTAAATCCTTTTTTATTAAGGAGGTAAGGTCAAAACAAAATCTTTACCGCACATTGTTTGAGTTAAAGGCCTAGGTGAAATATAGTAAAGTGGAGGTATTCTCTTCCAAGAGGGAGATGGTGCCATTAGGTACCAAGGTAGATTGCATGTTCCTAAGGTTGATGACTTAAGGGAGTTGATCTTGAAGGAGGCCCATAATTCATCCTATTACATTCACCCCAATTTTGCAAAGATATATGGAGACTTAAGGGAGGTGAATTGATGGGGTGGTATGAAAAGAGACATTGCCAAATTCATATTCGGATGCCACAATTGCCAACAAGTCAAAGCCGAACATCAAAGGTCTATGGCCTAGCCCAAGATATAGAATTTTCTACTTGAAAGTGGGAAGAGATCAACATGGATTTAGTGGTTGGTTTGCCTAAGGCTAAGAAACATTTTGACTCTATTTGGGTTGTTATGGATAAAATAACAAAAGTCAGCTCACTTTCTACCGATCAAAACTACTTATGGTGCCGAAGATTATACTAAGTTGTATATACATGAGTTGGTTAGATTGCGTGGGGTGCCCTTATCTATCATTTCGGATCATGGTGCTCAATTCACATCTCACTTTTGGAGGTCCATCTAAAGAGGGCTTGGTACCAAGGTTAAGCTTAGTACGAATTTTCATCCTCAAATTGATAGTCAAGCCAAGAGGACTATCCAAACCCTTGAAGATATGATTAGAGCTTGTGTTTTGGAGTTTAAGGGTAGTTGGGATGAACATCTTCAACTTATTGAGTTCACTTACAATAATAACTACCACTCAAGCATTTGTATGGCTCCCTTTGAAGCTTTATATGGTAGGCATTGTAAATCCCCGGTTAGGTTGTTTGAAGTGGGGTAGATGGCTTTGTTAGGTTAGAATTTGGTCATGGAATCCTTGGAGAAGGTGAGGCTAATAAGGGAGAGACTGAAAACAACCCAAAGTAGACAAAAGTCCTACTCTGATGTAAGGAGAAGAGATCTTGAGTTTAAGGTTGGTGATTGGGTTTACTTGAAAGTCTCACCAATGAAGGGTGTGGTTAGGTTTGGAAAGAAAGGAAAATTAATCCCAAGGTTTGTGGGTCCTTATAAAGTTTTGAGGAGAGTGGGTAAGGTTTCATATGAGTTGGAGTTGCCTATGGTGATGAATATGGTACATTTGATCTTTCATTTGATCCACGTTGAGAAAGTGTGTGGGTGACCCAAGTGCTAAAGTGCCCTTAGATGTTGTAAGTGTTGTAGAAGATAATTTGATCTATAAGGAGGTCTCGATGGAGATTTTGGATAGGCAAGTGACGAGGTTGAGAAACAAAGATGTAGCTTCAGTCAAGGTCCTTTGGAGGAATCAACAAGTTGAAAGTGCCACATGGGAAACCAAGGAAGACATGAGCAAGTGATACCCACCCATGATTTTGAATTGGTGCCACATGGGAAACCAAGGAAGACATGAGCAAGTGATACTCATATCTCTTCCACTCTACTCTAAGTCTCCTACATGATTTCAAGTCTTAACTTCTAGTCCTCATGTTATGTTAACAAGTTTATGGTGATTCTTGATATTCATGTTGACATTTTTAAAATGTTGTTTAAATACATTTGTTGCATTCATGTCCGGCTAAAATATTCATGATTACTTCTCTCATGCATGTTTCTTTGACATTTAGGGATGAATGTTCGCAAGGGGGAGATATTGAAACGCCCCAAAAATTTGCTTCGGAATGCCCATAATCATAATTTTCATATATTTCAAAATCTATGTGTGATAAAAAATTTGACTTCATATTCTCGATCAAGGGACAAAATTGAGTGGAAAATGCGTATAACGGATTTTAGAGGTCCCGTAGAGAAAAATAATTTTTATAATTTATGATTTCCAGGGAGAATCCATGCCATGGCCGCAAGCACCAGGGGTGCGGAGCAGTACAAATATTGCCTGTGCGATGGGTTCACATCGCACTAATGATGCAGACCCGTGTAAGTTTTTCCTTGGGTTTTTCTATTTTAGCCTAGGGCATTGGGTTCATAGCCTTATGACCACTAAAATGTGAATTAAACATTTTTCAACTCTATATCACTCAAAACCCTCACAAAAACCTCGCCAAGACTTAACCAAATATCTCATACCAAATTCAAGGATTTCAATCTTAACTTTGGAACTCAAGGATTCACTTCAAACTACTTTGGAACTCAAGGATTCACTTCAAACTCTAAGTTTCCTTCAAGGTCATCTCAAGAAACCCAAGTTTGAGGTATGTGGGTTTCATCCATTGGGTCCGTTAGCCTATGGATCCCAATCTTCCTTTTAATGAAAATTGCATTATTTCAATTGATATTACTTATGAGTATCTCTTATTATGAAATATGAGCATGAATTATGTTGAGGTTTTATCAAAGTATTGTTGATCATGCATGAGTATCTATTTTAAGCTTACACTATGAGTTTATCTTTGTCTATTGAGACTATGAATGTTTTAAGGTATGACACTTGATGTATTATGAGTTTTGATAATGGACTTCAAGGTACCCTACATGGGAGTTTTACTACATGTTGGTGGGTTGATTTGCTTTATCTTTTCTCATCTTATTTCACTCTTGAATTGCATGATTTTGAACTAGTAATTAGAGGTCAACCATGTTTCAAGAGCAACTCCAGTCATGTTTCATGTTTCTTAAAAGTTATACAAATTATGATTATTTTCAAGTATTTCGTAGGATCAAGCTTAGGACCGGTTGAGGCTTAAGATGGGAGATCGACTCAAGGGGTCCTTACATAAAGTTTTTTGTCTCTAAACTATGTGCCACCATAGGATTATGCTTATTAACTTTGCTATACTAGTGGATCCATCTAGTTATTTTATCATGTTTGGTTTGCCTTGGCAAGTAGACCACACCTAGTCGGGGGGTGTCAAGCCCATTCCACCTTACCAAGGGGGTGTCATGCCTTGGATTCCAAGTTGTAGCTACTTGGTCTATGTCGGTTAAGGTCGCTTGCCACACATCCGTACGTTATATATATATATATATATATATATATATATGAATGATTTATAAGCATGTTTTATTATGAGCATTAATCATGCATGCCATATTATGATTATATATCCATTGTTTATGATTATGCATTTTGACTATATAGGCTTATGTCTTGTTGCATTGCATCCTGTATATCTAGTACATTCAAACGTACTAACGCATACTCTATGCCTACATGATATTACCATTTGGGGACCAGAGTACCTTTTGATCATCCTCCACGTGCTAGTAGATGCTTCAAAGATAAGCTTTGGTGAGTCCTCAAGTCCGAGGACACTATATACATTACTCTTGTTATTTGAGACTTCTTTATGCTGAACACTTGTTATTATGAAGGTCAGCCCGGAGAGTGTCTCGACCCTCGCTCCATTCCATGTTAGAGGTATTGTTGGATATCATGATGTACTTATGCTATGCGCTTGGCTCTTTATGCTTTTATGAATATCATGATTTTCCTTAGTCCCATTTCCTTTTTTATTATGTCTCTTATTATTGCTTACTTTGCTTCTATGACCAAGGATGTGTGATTGATATGCTAAGAGACTTCTTTGGGTTCCATTCGCCATGTCTTATCTAGACCCTATGCTTGGGTTGTGAAAATATAAATAATTGTGTCATATTTTTAAAGCAAATACCATGGCCGCTAGCTCAAGGTCATTAGCAGGATAATTACACTCATTCACCTTTAGTTGCGTAGAAGTATAAGCAATGACCTTGCCACTTTTCATCAACATACACCCCAAACCAATTCTTGAAGCATCACAATATACAACAAACTTTTCCAACCATTTTGATAAGGCCAAAATAGAAGTGGATGTAAGCTTGTCCTTAAAAGGTTGGAAGCTCTTTTCACATTCACCATTCTAAATGAACTTTCCGTTCTTTTATGTCAACTTTGTCAAGGGGGAAGCAATTGAGGAAAAACCCTCAATAAATATCCAGTAGTACCCTACTAAGCCCAAGAAACTCCTAATATCTTTCGGAGTCAAGGGCCTAGCCCAATTTTTCACCACTTGCATCTTTTTACAATCCTCTTTAATCCATTCACCCAACACCACATACCCACGAAATGCTACATCTTTCAACCAAAACTCATATTAATCAAAATTGCCAAATTGCTTAAGGATCTTCCTCTACTTTAGAGTTATGGAACTTTGGATGGTCCATTCCAATGAAGTCCCTCAATCTTGAGCCAAGAGTAGGAGCATGAGGAGCCTGGGCCCCTTAGTTGATTTGGTTGGTTATGGATTATTCCAAAAAGGTAACAAATTTTAATATTTGGCATGACTGACCCCTACTTCTTCTTGGGGAGCTTGTGGGGCTGGAGGGATTGGATCCGTCTAAAGAGTGGGAGCTCTTTGGGGCATCCTTCATAGCAACATAATCTAGAAGTGCAAAAGGTAACCATTAGAGATGGGAAGTCTTGAATCAAGTCCTAAAGCATGACATATATTAAGAAGAAGTGAATCATTTCTTAAATGCCTCACAACTTCCTATTTAGAGTTGTAGTGCGCTTCACAACGATGAACAAGACTCTACTTGACACGATGTATTAGATATTCAAGGACCATCTACTAATCTCGTACTCTGATACCAATCTTGTCATGACCCAAGCCTAGGGCCTAAGTGCAACACAAAAAATGTAAATCTAGGAGTCCCCAAACAAATCTCATAGTATACATAAGCACATTCTTAGTTGTGGAAACATAGATCAAGCATCAAAAAATTCAAAATAGGGGAAATCTTGGTGTTGGACTCAAGCTATAGGGTAAAAGTGAAAGGAATTTCCATCATCCAATCATTAACAAAAGACTAAAGGAAGGGTTAATAGGACTCAAGCTATAAGGAACTAAGAACTTAGGAAGATTATCACTTGCCATCAACGTCCAGCCAATATATACAAAGGATAAGGACTAAAGGAAATCTCCCTAGATACATAAGCGTCATAAGAGTCAAGCTCATCATATTATCCAAAAACACCTCTAAACATGAATGGAACAGGGGTAAAGACATCTCACAAGCTTACCCTCAAAGGTAGATAATAAAAATAAATAAGTCATAACATAAGCATGATAGAAAATGGTTTTTGTCCCAAGAATAAAGGACTTACCACAAGTAACCATTTAAGAAAATTAACTGGCCACGTGGAAGTAGATGCATAGGAGCTCCAATCTCTATATAGTTAGATCATGTAGGCAAAAAGTATTGTTTAGTACTTGGAATGTACAAAGTATGAGAGGTGCAATGCAATAAAATATTATTAGCCTTGATTGTTAAGATGCATAGTCATATACAAGGAAAATAAGCTCAATATGACATTTATGATCAATGTTTTAGTCAAAACATGCATGACAAATAATCAAATCTCATAACATAGCATATATATATGGGAAAAGACCATAACCAACATGTAATACCATGTGACCTACTACATGGAATCCCGATGTTTCCTCCATACAAGAAAAGGAGTAGTTTATATTGCCAAGGTAAAACATACCCCTATCTTACAGCAAAACCTTTTCAGTGGGTGTTACCAAATTTGTTTACCTTATGCATTACCTTTTTAGTAGGTTTTTGTGTTATCCTTACCTTATGGCATTGCCTTTTCTGTAGGTGTATATGATGTCCTTACCTTTAAGGCATTGCCTTTTTTTTATAGTTATCACATGATATCCTATGGTGTCACAAAGTTAAGGGACAATGGTGACCTACAAAGGTTCTCTCAGTCCTAAGTCCACATTACACAAAATACTTAAATAATAATCATAATTATATCATGCATAACTATAACGACCCCAAAAAGTGCCCAAAAATATGCCTCGAAAGTGCCTGAAATTGTAATTTCTATATATCTCAAAACCATGTGGGATATCAGAAATCCAACTTCATATTCTTATTCAGGGGTCAAATTTAGGGGGAAAGGGGTCTAACCCCTTTTTAGAGCAACCGTATCAAAATTCAATATTCCCAAAATACAACTTCCAGAAAGCTTTTCGCGCCCCTGGCGCGGCGCACCTGTGTTATTTTTGGTCTAGTTTTGACTTTTTCTTGTGCCTAAGTGTTACCAAATGTAAATATACCTATACTTAGCAACTTTTCACCTTGATATCATTTTAAATATTTCCCAATATTTATTCAAACACTTAACCAAATATTTTACCCCTAAACTCAAGTCTCAAAAACTATTTCTGAATACATAAGGATTGCACTCAAGCTTCAAGTCTCCATGTTCAATCTTCATCGAATTCATATCCAAAGCTACGGTGTGTGGGTTTACTTCATGAGTTCCTTCCACGCATGATGTCCAAGCCTCTTTTTACTCTACGTTTCATGATTTAAAAATGATTTACTCATGGATCTTATTTATTATGAAAATCATTACACACTATGTTGGTTGTATGATATTATGACAGTTTTACTATATTTTGAGATATAAATCTAATATCTATTGTATGATTTGATAAAGAATTTTGATGTATATTGCTTATAGTATTAACAAGTATCTTTTAAAGGTTTTACATTGAATTTTCTTATATGGTTTTGCTCTTGAATTTCATAGTTTTACACTAGGACTACAACCCTCCAAGTGTTTGATAAAATATCTGGTTATGGTTTCTTGAGAAATTGTAGGGCATATGCATGTCTTGTGAGTTGAATATACTATATGATGATGAAATGATGATGAGATGGTGATGAAATGATGATGGAATAACAACGAAAGGGAATATATGTATATGATGATGGTAGGATTGTATATATATGATATTACCTCTATAGTATTGGGGATGACCAAGCCTAACTCAGGTTGTTATAGGCAGGGGTAACCTTGTTAAGGAGGGCAACCATGGTAACTCTATCGTCTAATTTAGGGGTTGGTGGTAGGCCCGGGTAACCTTGTTGGGGGGGGTTTGTACCCATCAACCTTGGTGAGGGTTTCTACTCATCAACCTTGTCGAGGGTTTGTACCCATCAACCCATTGAAGGGGTTTTACTCCATCAACCCATTGGGGGTTTGTACTCCATCAATCTCATGAAGGGGTTTGTACCTCATGCGCCTATCAAAGGGGTAGTGGGCCTTGGCTTGCACTATAATGGTCACTCGTTACACTTGTAGTATGTTCTATACAAGAAAGGTTTTACTTCAAGCATCATTCATATATGCCATATTGTTAGAATGCTATCTATTGCTTATGATTATATATTTTGCCTATGATACCTATCATTTGTTGCATTGCATCCTGCATGCTTAGTATATTCAAATGTACTAATGCATACTCTATGCCCATATGATATCACCATGTAGGAACCGGAGCACCACTTGATTATCCTCTTTTTCCACGTGGCTTGTTTGGTTGTCCTACAAGATTTTTGGTGAGTCCTCCTCTTTGGGGAGCTCGATTTCTTGCTATGTGTTGAGACTACCTTTATTTTTGTTATGTATTGACTATGACGGTGAGCCTGGTTACTTGTCTTGGCCCCTGCTCTTATATATGTAGTAGAGGTGTTGTTGGACATGTTATGTATCTATGTTATGATTCTTAACTCTTTTGTTTCTTGATATTATGATGTGAAGGTTTGTCCTTTGTCCTAATTCCCTTGCTTATGCTTATTTCTCAATGACATTTTAATTGATTTTGTGACCAAGGATGTATAATGATATTCTATGAGACTTGTTTGGAGTCCCTTCGGGTTCCCCATTTGTCGGTCACATCTAGACCCTAGATTTGGGTCTTGACAAAGATGGTATTAGAGCACTAGGTTGTTAGATTCTCGGAGTCCAATACACCATGTTGATTAGAGTCCTATTCATGATTGTGTTGTGCACCACAATTATGAGAAGGAGGCTATGAGACGTTTTAGGAATTATTTCCCTTCTTCATGTTCTAAGTCATGTTATACAGTTTAACTAAGCTTTCCTCCCCTAACGCTTGTTCTTTCCTATGCTAGATCATTTCTAACACAAGAGAGAGATGAGCCCGCATGCCCGAGGAGCAACCAACCAATAGTGAGCTTAGGGATGCTCTGACCTTGCTTGCAAAAGTGGTGGCTAATCAAGCCAACCAAGGGGCCCAAGCCCCTCACTCTTATACATCGACCTCTCAGGTGAGAGACTTCATGAGAATGAATCCTCTAGAATTCAATCGATCAAAGGTGATCGAAGATCCTCAAGAGTTTATTAATGACATTTACAAGATTTTATCTATTATGGGTATGAGGCCAAAGGATCAGGTGGAGTTGGCAGCTTGCCAACTCAAAGGGGTAGTACAAATATTGTACAACTAATGGAAAGACGAAAAAGGAGTCAACCACGTGGTGCTTTGGGAGGAGTTCAAGGTGGACTTCCTTAATCGATTCTTCCCCCATGAACTTAGGAAAGCTAAGTTGGTGGAATTTATGAATTTGAGACAAGGGTCCATAAGTCTAAGGGAGTATGCCCTGAAGTTCACCTAACTTCCAAAGTTTGCTCCTCACTTGATTGCTGACCCAAGCTCGAGAATGAATAAATTTATTATGGGTGTCTCCGACTTGGTTAGTGAAGAATGCCGATCCACCATATTGATTAGTGACATGGACTTATCACGTTTGATGACCTATACCGAACAAATGGAAGAGGAGAAATTGAGAAAGAGGAGGGGCCATGAGGCCAAGAGGACTCGTTTTGAGGGTAAGTTCCAAAAGAGTGGCCAATTCCAATAAGGCAAAGGGTCTTCTCATGCATTTCAAAAGAGGGTTGCAAATGATTTTCTGAGGGCCCAAGGTGGTAGGGGTGTGGCTCCTATTGATGTGTGTCTGAAGTTTGGTAAGGGTCATGGTTGCCCATGCTTGAAGGATACTGGTGCTTGCTATGGTAATGGAGAAATTATTAATATAAGGCAATAGATTGCCTTCGAAATTGCAACAAGGGGAAGGAGATTCATCTTTAAGGTGCTAATGTGGTCCCTTTGGGGAGAGGTGGCTGACAGGATGGTGCCCCAAGGCACAATCGATTTTATGCTTTGAATGGGAGGCAAGGATTGATGAAGTCCCCGATGTTGTTATCGGTATGTTGAAATTTTTGACTTTGATGTGTATGCATTGATTGATCAGGGTGCCACTCTTGCTTTTGTTATCCCTTTTGTTGCCAAAGGATTTTATGTTGACCCTGAATTATTGCATGCGTCATATGAGCTGTCCACTCCTATTGGTGCATCTATTGTTGCTAGAAAGGTTTATAGAAGTTCTCCCATTTGCATCATGTATAAAATGTTGCCTCGTGATCTTGTTGAGTTAGACATGGTTAATTTTGATGTCATTCTAAGGATGGATTGGTTGCATGACTACTATGGTTCTATTGATTGTAGAACTCGTAAGGTCAAATTTCAATTTCCAATTGAACCCGTCCTTGAGTGGGAAAGTCAAGATGCGGTGGTCAAGGATAGACTTATCTCTTGCATTAAATCCTATAAGATGATCTCTAAGGGGTGTCTTTACCATCTTCTCAGGGTTAAGGATGTGTAGTCTAAAGTCCTTTTCATAGAGTCAGTTTCGATTGCAATTGAGTTTTTTGATGTCTTCCCAAATGACCTTCCTGGTGTTCCTCACAAAAGGGAAATAGGTTTTTGTATTGATCTTCTTCTCGATACTTAACCTATTTCTATTCCCCTTATCGTATGGCCCTGGCGGAGTTGAAGGAGTTGAAGGAACACTTGAGGGACTTGTTGGAGAAGGGGTTCATTAAGCCTAGCCAATCACCTTAGTGTGCACCAGTGTTGTTTGTTTAAAAGTAAGATGGGTCGCTTAGGATGTGTATTGACTACCAGCAACTCAATAAGGTTACCATCAAGAAGAGTTTTCCTCTTCCAAGGATTGATGATAAGATTGTTCTTTTATCTAGGTATCATCAAGTGAAGGTAAGGGAGTTTCATATTCCCAAGATAGCCTTCTAGATTAGATATGGGCATTATGAGTTTGTTGTGATATATTTTGGGATGACTATTGCACCACCCATCTTCATGGACCTTATGAATAGGGTTTTCAAACCAAACCTTGATTCCTTTATTGTGGTCTTTATTGATGATATTTTGATCTATTCTCATGGTGAGGAAGGACATAGGGCTCATTTGAGGGACGAGAAATTATATGCTAAATATGGAATGTGTGAATTTTTGTTAAAGTAGGTTGCTTCCTTAGGGCATGTGGTGTCGAGGGATGGTATAAAGGTTGATCCTAAAAAGACTAATATGATTAAAAATTGGCGTAGACCATTGACCCCGTCGGACATTAGGAGTTTCTTGGGCTTAGCGAGCTATTATCGAAGGTTTGTGAATGGTTTCTCTCTTATTTCTTCCCCTATGACAAAATTGACTCAAAAGAAGGCTAAGTTTGTGTAGACCAATGAATGTGAGAGGAGCTTCCAAACCTTGAAAGATAAGCTTGTGTCTGCTCCTATATTGTTAATACCGAATGACCTTGAGTGATTTGTGGTGTATTGTGATGCTTCTAGAGTTGGTTTAGGTTATCGGCTAATTTAAAATGGTAAGGTAATAGCCTATGCTTCTAGGAAACTCAAGGTGAATGAAAAGAACTACCCTAGCCATGATCTTGAACTAGCCACCGTGGTATTTGCATTAAAGATTTGGTGTCATTACTTATATGGGGTACATGTTGATATGTTCACCGATCATAAGAGCCTCCAATATGTCTTCACTAAAAACGATTTTAACTTGAGGCAAAGAAAGTGACTAGAACTTCTTAAAGACTATGATATGAGTGTTCATTATCATCCGGGTAGGGCAAATATGGTTGTGGATGGGTAGCCTAGCTTATGGTGGTGGTGGTGAGAAGGAGATGGCTAGGGAAGTGCATTGGTTAGCTAGGTTGGGTATTAGATTGGAGGAGGTTGGTATTGGTGATGTTGTTGTTGTGGATGGGTCTAGGTCTTCTTTGATTGATGAGGTGATTGCAAAATAAGATCTTGATCACTCCTTGTTAGAGTTGAAGGCCTTGGTGAAAGAGGGCAAGGTGGAGGTTTTCTCCCAATGGGGAGATGGTGTCGTTAGGTACAAAGGTAAGTTGTGTGTACCGTATATTGATGGCTTGATACAAAAGATCCTCTATGAGGCCCATAACTCTTCTTATACTATCAACCCCGATTCCACTAAAATGTATGGAGATTTGAGAGAGGTGTATTAGTGGGGAGGCATGAAAAAGGACATTTCCAAATTCATTTTTGGTTGTCATAGTTTTCAACAAGTCAAAGTGGAACATCAAAGGTCGTGTGGCCTAACCCAAGACATCGAGATTCTGACTTGGAAGTGGGAAGTGATTAATGTGGATTTTGTGGTTGGGTTGTCCAAGACTAGAAATTTTTTTGATTCTATTTGGGTTGTGGTTGATAGGATGACAAAATTGGCTCACTTTCTACCGATTAAGACCACATATGGGCCTCAAGATTATGCAAGGTTATACATCCATGACTTGGTGAGATTGCATAGGGTTTCTTTATCCATCATATCGGATCGTGGAGCTCAATTTCTTCATATTTTTGGAGATCTTTCTAAAAGGGTCTTGGTACTAGAGTTAAGCTTTCTACGACCTTCCACCCTCAAATGGATGACCAAGCCGAAAGGACCATCCAAACCCTTGAAGATATGCTTAGATCTTGTGTGTTGGAGCTTAAAGGTAGTTTGGATGAGTCCAGTCACCAAAAGTCGTATGTCAATGTGAGGAAATGGGATTTTGAATTCCGAATTGGTGATTGGGTTTATTTAAAGGTATCACCCATGAAGGGTGTGATCCATTTTGGTAAGAAGGGCAAGTTGAGCCCAAGATATGTGGGTCCTTTTAGGGTGATGAGAAGGGTTGGTAAGGTAGCTTATTAGGTAGAATTGCCCAGAGAAATGGATTTAGTTCATCCGATATTTCATGTGTCTATGCGGTGTAAAGGTATGGGTGATCCAAATGCTATTGTGCCTCTTGATGTTATGGGTGTGGTGGGAGATGATTTGACTTATGAAGAGGTTCTGGTTCAGATCTTGGATAGGCAAGTGAAGAGGTTAAGAAACAAAAAGGTGGCTTCCGTTAAGATCCTTCGGAGGAATCAACAAGTTGAGAGTGGTACTTACTAAGGCAAAGAAGAGATGCAAAAGCGACATCTTTACCTTTTTCACTCCACTCAAGCCTAAGGTACTGATCTAAGTCCTTACCTTTTCATGTCATTGCATATGTTCATGTTTAAATTGACAAGCTCATGATGATTTTACACTTATGATGAGATTTTTGAAATGATGTTTAAGTGCATTATTTCATCTCTATGTGGGCTGAAATTGTCATATTTGTGTCTCTCATATACATCTCTTTGACATTCAGAGATAAATGTTCCCAAGGGAAAGATGTCGTAACCACCCCGAAAAGTGCCCGAAAATGTGCATCAGGAGTGCCCGGAATCATAATTTCCATATGTCTCAAAATTCGTGCTTGATATCAGAAATTTGACTTCATATTCTGTTCAGGGGGTCAATACCTATTTTAAGGAAACCATATGAAAATTGAAAATTCCCAAAATATGATTTCTATATAGCTTTTCGTGTGCCTGACACGGTGCGCCAAGGGCTCGCACCTGTATTATTTTTGGTCCATTTTGTGACTTCGGTCCATGAATTTTAAGTCTTGGCCCTAAGTGTTCCCAAATGTAAATATATGTATACTTAGTCATTTTTCACCCTCATATCATTCTAAAGATTTCCCAATATTCATTCAAATACTTAGCCAAATATTTTACTCCTAAACTCAAGTCTCAAAACTATATCCGGATTGATAAGGATTGCACTAAAGCTTCAAGTTTCCATCTTCAATCTTTATCAAATTCTTCTCTAGATCTAAGTTATGTGGATTTCTTTCATGGGTTCCTTTCACCCATGATGCCCAAGCCTCCTTTTACCCTAATTTACATGATTTAAAGATGATTTACTCATGGGTATTATTTATTAAGAAAATCACTACACACTATGTTAGGCTTATGAAAATGTGACTGTTTTACTATGTTTTGAGCTATGAATCTAAGATTATTGTATGATTTGATGAAAGTTTTTGATGTATATTGCTTAAGGGTGTTACCAAGTATCTATTGAAGGTTTTACATTGAATTTTCTTGCATGGTTTCACTCTTGAATTGCATGGTCTTATGCTAGCACTAAACATCCTCTATGGGTTTGATAAAATGTACTGTTATGGTTTCTTGATGAATTGAAGGGCCTATGCATGTCTTGTGGGTTGAATAACTATATGATGATGAGATGATATTAAAATCATAATAGAATGATGATGATCAGTCCTTATACTCGTATTATGTTCTATATAAGCATAATTTTACTTTAAAAATCATTCATACATGTCATATTTTTATTATGCTATATATTTCTTATGATTATGCATTTTGCATATGATACCTATCACTACATACTTAGTACATTCAAATGTACTAACGCATATTCTATGCCTACATGATGTCACTATGTAGGAGGTGAGATTGCATAGGGTTTCTTCATTCAAATGTACTAACGCATATTCTATGCCTACATGATGTCACTATGTAGGAATTGGTGCACCGCTTGATTATCCTCTTTCTCCACGTAGGTAGTTCGATTGTCCTACAATCTTATTAGTGAGTCCTCCACTTTCAGGACGTTGCTTATGAACTGTTTCTATATATTAAGACTATCTTTCTTTTGGTTATATATTGATTATGAGGGTGAGCCCAGTTGCTTGTCTTGGCTATGTAGTAGAGGTATTGTTGGACATGTTATGTATTTACGTTATGAGTCTTGATTCTCTTGTTTCTTGATATTATGATATGAAGGTATATCCTTAGTCCCAATTCCCTTGCTTATGCTTATTTCTCAATATCATTTTAATTGTTTCCACAACCAAAGATGTGTAATGATATGCTATGAGGTTTGTTTGGGTTCCCTTTAGTTTCTCCATTCGCTGGTCATGTCTAAGCCCTAGGCTTGAGTCATGACAATAACTTCACAATTAATAGTATTATCATTGGAGTAGCTCATCAAAATAAATAACATCAAAGCACCATAGAGGGGCTTCTTATCTTTCATCACTTACATAAATTCTTATGAACACATAGCATGCTTATTAGCCCTTAAACATTCATAACATACATATCTTGCAATAAGACTTTCATGATGTAGATTTAGTCAAAACATGATGGGTCTATCCACATAAGCTTAAGATCATGACATTCAAGATTATTTGACATGGATAAAGTAAAATATGATTATTTTGGAACCATTCAAATCAATCCACTATCAACTTAGTAAAACTCTTAGCTTGGGTATTATTAAATCCATTTCAAAATCTATAATCATTCATAGATTTTCAATATATCATTGCATGTATAGTGTAAGATTCATAAAATCATTCTTGGAATCAAACCTTGATAGGTGTTCATGCATATTCAAATCAATACATGCCAAATTGCATAAAGAAATAATCTTTGAAATAATGAAATTCTATTAAAAAGGAGGTTTGGGCTCCATGAGTGGAAGAGCCCATGGATCAAAGACCCATACACTTTGAAGCCTTGAAGTTGATGAAGAAGACTTGAGGAGTCTTGGGAAAATCACCTTAAGACTTGAACTTCAATAGACGCTCTTGAAAATATAAGAATTGAATGATGGATTTCGGGGAGCTTTTGGGAGGAATTTGGGAGAGTTTAAGAGCGATTTAGGGCTAAAATGATTGAAATTTTAAGAACTCGTGCACATAAGGGTGCTGGAATGTATCCCAATTGCTGTCACCTAAGTTTGAAAATATTTGGAAAAATTTACACATGGAAGGAATACGTGGGTGACGCGGGCTTGCCCCTGCTAAGGTCATGCTTGTGCAAAGTTTAATTTTATCCCAGTTTAGCCTAGGAATGGATTTTAGGACACCTTTTTCCAATCTTGGACACTCCTCGTGATGCGGCTTTGTCGCGCTTTTTTCTGGTTAAGGAAAAATCATCAGAAAAAATAATTTTGACACGGTTGACATAAAAGTTGAGGGAGACACTTCTCTATATAATTTTGCCTCCTAAAAATGAACATAAACTCAGATTCACCAAAAATGCACGATAATTGTGATATTCAAACCATCTACCAAAAAGGTATTTGTGTCACATTGAAGGTGTTACAACTATAATCCAACCTATAGAGCTCCCTTAACCTCTAAATTAACCTCATTTTTTCATAATTAATGAGTTAAAATTTATCTCTAAAACTACTCTCAAAGGCTTTCTTCTCCTCCAAGAAAAAACTCCATTGAAGATCAAATCAAGTAAAATCCTCCATTTTCTTCACTTTTTCTAGGCAATCACTCAAGGCATATGACTTTTCATCCATATAATCCTTTGTTCTATGGAGCCCCTTCTAAATTCTCAATATCTATGTAATCTCAAATATGTAAATTGTATCAGTCTTCTCTACTTTTGCACAATTTCTTAAATTATGATTGAAATTATGTCTATTGATCAATCCTAGTGTGGATTCATGTCAATTATGTGAAAATGATGGTTTTTCCATAAAGCTTTAAACTATATGATGATTAGGGCTTTTTGAAATTGATGTAGGTTCCTTTACAAATGATTCCATGTGATTTAATTTTGATGAGCCCTACATGATTTTCATCTAATTGCATGATTTTAGCTCAATTTCTTATGAACCCACACATGGTCCTAATTTTCCTATGTTAAAGCTATGATCTTATAACTACCATTATAAGTATAGAAGTTGATTTTATGATGATGATGATGATGATGATTATAAGGGTGAGTTAAGACCCTAATGTTTATGAAATGACGATATAATAGGGAGTATACCCAAAATATATGCAAAGTTATGTAGATGGACTATTCCTAAGGTTGTGATGCTTAATTTTCAAGTTATGAAAGTATGATTTATAAGAAGTATGAATTATGATGATGGTTACTTATATGCATGATTATGTATTTTGTGAGATCTGTCTTAGCACCGAGAGGACATTGGTAGATTTCATTGTGCCATATCTATGTACCACTGTAGGATAATGTTATTTATATGCCTATACGGCTAGCTAATGGATTCATATAACTTAATGATTTACCACTAACCATGCTTGGATGAAGTCTAAAGGGTGTAGTCTTGACACTCATCGAGCTACGATGGAACTAAGGGGTGGAGTCCTTGATGTTATTCTCTCTATGTTTGGAATGAGCCTATAAGGTGATGGTCAAGTCTAACTTGGTAATGTAGACTCCTTTTTTACTCAGTATAGAGAAAACATCAGGATTGCATATAGTACTTTACATGGCCTTATTATTGGTTATGCTTTTATTCCTACATATGTATGTCTACTAGGCTAAGACATATTTTATGATGATTCTATCTATGATTTTGAAGGGCACATTGATTAATGCATAGCTTATCCCTAATCTATTGCTATGTCTATGTGTATTGGTATTATGTATGATATTCATTGATGCATTGTATGCTTATATGCTTAGTACATTCTAACATATTAATACATACTTATGCCTACATGATATCACCATGTAGGGATGGATGGCAATACCAATCCTCACTTTTATCGCTAGATATTAGGCTCTACTTGTGAGTATTTGGTGAGTTACAATTCTTTAGGGACAAACCCTTATGTTCTTGCTTATGTTGATGTTGGTACGACTTTTATACATTCTTATTTTGAGTGTACAATAGTAAGTATGTTCTTTTCCCTGCCAAGATCTATGATATAGAAGCATATGTTTGACCTATGTTGCTATAATTCTCTTTAATGGGAAGTGTTGACTCTTATATTTAGATTGTTTTAACTATGTTTCCGCTTGCTTACTCTTATCATTGTTTGTTTATCCTATGTATGCTTATGATATAAACAAGTGGCTTGGTGGAGTACCTTCTGGGTTTGAGTTATGACAAACTTGGTATCAGGGTACAAAGTCTAAAAGCATCCTTGAGAGTCCAGCATGTCATGTTTAGTAGAGTCATATTCATTGGCATGAAGCGCACCACATCCATGAATAAGATTCTATGAGTCATTCAGAAAATCTTCACTTCTTTGTGATCTATGTCGTACCTTCAAGACTCCTTCCCTGTAAAGCTTATTATTTTAAAATTTTTAGAGAATGGCTCCTTAAAGTGCATTTTTCCTAGGGTAGTCAATGCTAATGAGGATCAAATCCCTCCGGCTCCCCAAGTTGCTCTAGACCCTTAGGTTGATCAAGTGACTGATGAGAAATTTAGAGCTACTTTCACTCTATTGGACTAAGTTGTTGCTTCTCCAAAGACTCCTACTTTGGCTTCTAGGGTGAAAGATTTTACTATAATTAATCCCCTCGAGTTCTATGGGTCCAAGGCGGGTGATGACCCACAAGATTTTATTAGTGAAGTATATAAAGTGGTAGAGATCATGAGGGTATCTTCTGAGGAGAAGGCGTAGGTATCATCTTATCAACTCAAGGGTTTTTCTCAAGTTTGTTTTACACAATAGAAATCTAAGAGGAGTAATGATGAAGGGCCTATTGGTTGGGATGTCTTCAAGGTTTCTTTTCTTAATCTCTTCTTTCCCTTTAAGTTAAATGAAGTAGAGGTAGCGTAGTTTATGACTTTGAAATAAGGTGCTAGCGTGTGATGGAGTATGCCCTTAAGTTTGCAAAATTATCTAAATATGTTCCTTCTCTGGTAGCTGATCCTAGAACCACTATGAATAAGTTCATTTTAGGTGTGTCGATTTGGTGAAAATGGAATGTAAAATGGCAAAGCCTGCAAGAGAAATAGATATTTCACAGCTTTCATGCTGGACAAATAGAGAGTGAGAAACTCCAAAGGATGAGGGTAAGGGAGTCTAAGTAGGCTTGATTTTATGGTGATATTTCACATGTTAATCAAGGGTTTAGGATTTCTACTCCTAAGGTACAAGGTGATATTACTAAGGGTGGTGTTAGTACTCCTAAGTGTCCTATGTGTAAGAGGATATTGGTGATTGCTTGAAAGGTATGGGTCCATACTTTGGATGTAGAAAGATTGGGCATAAGATTTTTGAGTGTCGTAGTGTTGTTACTAATGGGAAGTAAGGGCATGCCCATGGTCAAGTGGCTCAAAAAGGTCAAGTTCAACAAGGTGACCAAGCTCAAAGAGGTGGATCCCATGAAAATTGATTCTATGTTATTCATACTAGGTAAGAAGTGGAAAAGTCTCCTAATATGGTTACAGGTACGTTAAGGGTCTCTAATTTTAATGCCTATGCTTTACTTGACCCTGGGGCAAATATGTCCTTTATCACTCCTTATCTTACCATAATATATGATGTGTCTCCAAAATTTTTGTAGAGCCATATTCAATCTGTACTCAGGTTGGTGAGCCAAATTTAGGCAAGAAAGTCTATTGAAGTTATCCCATAATGGTATTTCATAAAGTCCTTATTGAACTTGACATGATCGATTTTGATGTTATTCTTGGTATGGATTGGTTGCACACATCATATGCCTCTATTGATTATAGAACCCCATAAGATAATTTCAAACAAATGTATATTTCATGTTGTTCAGGTTAGGGATGTAGAGTCTGAAGTTTCTATTGTTGATTCGGTTCCTACAGTTAATGTCTTTTTGGATGATTTATCTGGTATTCCTACTGAAAGAGAAATTAACTTTGGCATTGATCTCCAACCTGATACAGGACCCATTTCAATTCTTCCATATCGAATGGCCTCAGCGAGTTCACGGAATTAAAGGAACAATTAAGGGATTTTCTTAACAAGGGTTTATAAGGCCTACTATGTCTCCATGGGGTGATCCCAATATTATTTGGTAGAAAGAAGGATCGTTCTCATCAAATGTGTGTAGATCATTGACAATTGAATAAGGAGACCATTAAAAATAAGTATCCAGTTTCAAGACTTGATAACCTATTTAATCAATTACAAGGTGCAAGTTATTTCTCCAAAATTGATCTTCGATCTGGGGTATCACAAATTGAGGGTGAAGAAGAGTGATATCCCTAAAATAGCACTGCAAACAAGGTATATGCATGTTGATTTCTTGGTTATGTCATTGAGATGACAAATGACCCCTCTATTTGTATGAATTTGATTATTTGAAATTTCATGCCCTATCTAGACTTGTTTGTGGTAGTTATTATTGATGATATATTGATCTACACCCGAAGTGAAGAGGAATACATGGGTCACTTGATAATTTTGTTGCAAACCTTGAGAGATAAGAAATTATTTGCCAAATTTAGCAAGTGTGAATTTTTGTTGAGGGAAGTGGCATCCCTTGGTCATATTGTGCCTAGTGATAGTGTTATGGTTGATCCAAGGAAAATGGAGGTGGTTAAGAATTGGCCAAGACTCTTCTTTGGATATTAGGAGTTTCTTAAATTTTGCTAGATACTATAGGAGATTTGTTGAAGGATTCACCTCTATTGCATTACCTTTGACTAGGTTGACCCAAAAAAAGGTGAGAATTCAATGGTCACATCAATGTGAGAAAAATTTTGAAACATTAAAGGACTAGCTTACCTCAGCCCTTATTATGATATTACCAGAATGTTTAGATGGGTTTGTTTTTTATTGTGATGCTTCATGTATGGGATTAGGTTGTTTGTTAAAGAAATATGACCAAGTCATTGCTTTGGCTTTAAGGTAATTAAAGGTGTATGAGCAGAATTATCCAACACATGATCTTGAATTGGTGGGGGTTGTATTTGCATTGAAACTATGTTGTCACAATCTTCATGGGGTGCATGTTGATAGATTGACTAACCGCAAGAGCTTGCAATATGTGTTTAGCAAAATGGACTTGAACCTTAGGCAATGAAGATGGCCAGAATTTCTTAAGGGATATGATATAAATGTGTTGTACCATTTGGGTAAGGCAAATGTTGTGGCCGATGCTCTTAGTAGAGTGTATTTGGTTAGTGTAGCCCATGTTGAGAAGAAAAGAAAGGTGTTTGTTAGGGAACTGATTAGACCATTTAGGTGTAAGGTTGAGAAATTCACATTTGGGTTATGTTCGTATGCATGATAGAGCGAAGTCATCATTAATAAAGAAGGTTAAGGCAATCCAATATATGGATCCGAC
>DF358264.1:34861-63350 GCA_000787875.1 Solanum virginianum
TATGGATCCGACATTGGTAGAGCTAAAGAAGTTAGTGATTGATAAGAAGGTTGAGGTTTTTTCATAAGGGAAAGATAGGGTACTTCGTTGCCAAGGCCGATTATATGTCCCAAAAATTTATGGCCTAAGAAAAATGATATTAAGTGAAGCCTATAACTCACAATATTCTATTAACCCTAGATCCACCAAAATGTATATAGACTTAAGGAAAACATATTGATAGAATGGTATGAAGAGAAATATAGCCAAGTTTGTGGCAAAATGCCCGTACTGACAACAAGGGAAGGTTGAACATCAAAGACCAAGAGGTCTAGCCCAAGATATTGAGATTCCTATGTGGAAATGAGAGGATATAAGCATGGACTTTGTGATAGGATTACCTTATACAAGGAACCAACATAACTCGATTTGGGTGTGAAAAGCCCTAAAGATGTGCTTCAAAAATATCCATAAAAATAATTTCCATGTCTCAAAATTTGTGCGTGATATCAAAAATCTGACTTCATAATCTTGATCAGGAGGCAAAATTGAGTGGGAAATGGACATAACCTAGATTTTAGAAGATGCATAGCGAAATTTCTTTTTGCAAATTTTCAAATTCCAATGTGCATTTGTGACCAGGCCGCAACATGAACTGGGCACGGATCAGTGTTATTCTTACATCCACAATGGGTCCACATCGCAGACCAGTAAAAATTTTTCCTTAATATTTTAGTGTCAGCCAAGGGCATTTGTGTCATAGCCTCATTCCCACTTATGCGTGAAAACACCTATACTTAGTCATTTTTCAACTCTATATCACTCACAACCCTCACAAAAACCTCTCCAAGACTTAACCAAATATCTCATTCAAATTTCAAAGATTTCAAGTTTAACTTTGGAACTTAAGGATTCTATTCAAGCTCTAAGTTCTTTTCCAGCTCATCTCAAGAAAATCCAAGTTTGAGGTATGTGGTTTTATCCATTTGGTCCTTTCACTCATGGATCCCAATATCCCTTTTCATAGAAATTGCATGTTTTCAAGTTGTATTACCTATGGGTATATCTTATTATGAATTATGAGCATGAATTTTGTTAGGGCTTTATGAAATATTGATTGATTATGCACGACTATCTATTTCAAGCTTATACTATGATTTGATTATATGTATTGAGATTATGTATGTTTTGAACAATGAAATTATGATCTATTTTGAGATTTGATGATGGATTTCAAGGTACCCTACATGGGGGTTTTACTTCATGTTGGTAGGTTGATTTGCATTAAGTTTTCTCATCTTATTTCGCTCTTGAATTGCATGATTTTCAACTAGTATCATGAACCCACCAAGTGTTGATAAAATATCAAATTAAGAATTCTCAAGTTGTTGATGATCTATTTCATGATTTACAAGTCAAGTGACTATCTGATGATTAAGGGCTTTCAAGTATGTATTGAATTCATGAAATTATCTATGATTATGCAAGTATAAAGTTTATTCCTATTTTCAAGATTTTTACCTTTTGTGAGCAATTCATGTTAAAGCAATGGTTCATGTTTTATTATTATTACTCTCATGTTTCAAGTTAGGCTCATAATTAGAGGTCAAGCATGTTTCAAGAGCTAATCATGTCATGTTTCCATGTTTCTTACAAGTTATTAAAGTTATGATTATTTCAAGTATTCTGTGGGATTAGACTTAGCACCGATTAAGTACTTTAGATTGCGGCTCGACCCAAGGGGTCCTAACATAAAGTTTTTAGTCTCTAAACTATGTGCTAGCATAGGATCGTATCTTACCCTTGCTATACTAGTAGATCAATTTAGTGCACTTTATCATGAAATCCACCCTAAAGTAGGATGGGTTCCTGTAAGGGGGAATACTTCTTCATAACGGGACGGGCTCCCGTAAGGTGAAGTATGGTCTACCTTGGCAAGTAGACTATCTCTTTACTGATGAGGGGTAATCATCAGGATTCCAAGTTGTAGATTGCTTGGTGTTACTTTTGTCGGTTAGGGTCTCTTCCACACATATATTATGTTTTATGTAAGTTGAATGATTTACAAGCATGTTTTACTTCAAGCATTGATCATGCATTCCATATTGAGATTATACTTATCTATTGCTTATTGTTATGCATTTTGACTATATTGGCTTATGCCTTGTTGCATTACATCCTACATATTTAGTATATTCAAATGTACGAAGGCATACTCTATGCCTACATGATATTACTATATAGGGACCTAACCACCATTTGATCATCATTTACGTGGCTAGTACGATCCTTTAAAGGAAGCTTTGGTAAGTCCTCAAGTCCGAGGACACTATTTTTATTACTATTCTTATTTTGAGACATGTTAGAGGTGTTGTTAGATATGATGATGTACTTATGCTTGAGCTTGACCTTTTTATGTTTTAATGATTATCAAAGACTTTCCTTAGTCCTGTTTCACTTTTAATTATATCTCTTATTGTTGTTTACTTTGCTTCTGCGACCAAGGATGTGTGATTGATATACTGAAAGGCTTGTTTGGATCCTTTTGAGTTCCCATTCACCATGTCACATCTAGGACCAAGGTAGGGACTTTAAACCCTACCTTGACTTGATGATATCTTGATTTATTCCCATAGTGAGGAGGAGCATGTGAATCACTTGAAGGTAATATTGCAAATCTTGAGGGAGGAGAGGTTTTATGCTAAATATGAAAACTGTGAATTTTGGTTGAAAGAGGTTTCTTTTCTTAGCCATGTAGTGTTGGGTGATGGTATTAAAGTGGATCCTAAGAAGACAGAGGTTATTAGAAATTGGCCTAGACCTTTGACTCCATCGGATATTAGGAGTTTCTTAGGTTTGGCGGGTTATTAGCCGAGGTTTGTGAATGGGTTCTCTTCTATTTCTTCCCCTATGACAAAGTTAACCCAAAAGAAGGTTAAATTTGTGTGGACTGATGAATGTGAAAAGAGTTTCCAAACCTTGAAAGGTAAGCTTGTCTCCGCTTCTATCTTGGCTCTACCGGAAGGGTTGGAAGGGTTGAAGATATATTGTGATGCCTCATTAATAATTTTAGGGTGTGTTTTGATGCAAAATGGTAAAGGTGATAGCATATGCCACTATGAAACTTAAGGTGCATGAGAAGAATTTTCCTACCCATGATCTTGAATTTGCGGCTGTGGTATTTGCTTTGAAAATTTGAAGTCACTACTTGAATGGGGTTTATGTTGATGTGTTTATCGACTATAAGAGTCTCCAATATCTATTCACCTAAAAAGACCTTAAGTTGAGACAAAAAAGGTGGTTAGAGCTTCTTAAAAATGATGATATGAGTGTGCATTATCACACTGGCGAAGCTAATGTTGTGGCTAATACTCTAAGTAGAGTGTCCATAGGTAGTCTAGCTCATGTTGAGGATGGAGGCAAGGAGGTGGCTAGAGAGATTTATCGGTTGACTAGATTGAGGGTTAGGTTAGAGAAAGTTGATAATGGTGGTGTAGTGGTTATTGATGGTTCTAAATCTTCTTTGGTTGAGGAGGCGAAGGCAAAATAAGATCTTGACCTCGCATAGTATGAGTTGAAGGCCTTAGTGAAAGATGGTAAAGTAGAGGTTTTCTCCTAAAGGAGAAATGGTGCCTTTAGGTACCAAGGTAGATTGTATGTACTAAATATGGATTATTTCAAAGAATAGATCTTGAAGAAAGCCCACAATTCATCTTATTTTATTCATCCCGATTCTACAAGGATGTATAGAAACATGAGGGAGGTGTATTCCTGGGGTAGTATGAAGAGGACCATTGCCAAGTTCATATCAGGATATCACAATTGCCAATAGGTTAAAGCCGAACATCAAAGGTTGGGTGGCCTAGCCCAAGATATAGAGATTCCTACTTGGAAGTAGGAAGAGATCAACATGGATTTTTTAGTATGGTTGCCTAAGACTAGTAAACATTTTGACTCTATTTGCATTGTTATGTATAGAATAACAAAGTTGGCTCAGTTCTTAATAGTCAAAACGACCTTTGGTGTCGAAGATTATGCTAAGTTGTATATTTATGAGTTTGTTTGATTACATGCGGTGCCCTTGTCTATCATTTAGGATCATGTTCTCAATTCATATCTTACTTTTAGAGTTCCTTCCAAAGAGGTCTTTGTACCAAGGTTTAGCTTAGCACGACCTTTCACTCTCAAACAGATGGCCAAGCCAAGAGGACTATCTAAACCCTTGAACATATGCTTAAAGCATGTATTTTGGAGTTTAAGGGTAGTTGGGATGAACACCTTCCTCTCATTGAGTCTGCTTATAAAAATAGCTACCACTCAAGCATTGGTATGGCTCCCTTTGAAGCTCTTTATGGCAGGCATTGTAGATCTCCAGTTAGGTGGTTTGAAGTGGAGGAGATGGCTTTGCTAGGTTCGAATTTGGTAATGGAGGCTATGAAGAAGGTGAGGTTAATAAGGGAGATATTGAGAATAGCCCAAAGTAGACAAAAGTCCTACTCCGATGTGAGGAGAAGAGATCTTGAGTTGAAGGTTGGTGGTTGGGTTTACATGTTAGAGGTGATAGCCCAAAGTAGACAAAAGTCCTACTCCGATGTGAGGAGAAGAGATCTTGAGTTTATGGTTGGTGGTTGGGTTTATTTGAAAGTATCACCTATGAAGGGTATGGTTTTATTTGGCAAAAAGGAGAAATTGAGTCCAAGGTTTGTGGGTTCTTATAAAGGTTTGAGGAAAGTAGGTAAGGTTGCATATGAGTTGAAGTTGCCCATGGAGATGAATAAGGTTCATCTGGTCTTCCATGTATCCAAGTTGAGAACGTGTGTGGTGACCCAAGTGCTATAGTTCCCTTAGATGTTGAGCATGTCGTAAAAGATAATCTAACTTGTGAGGAGGTCCTGATGGAGATTTTTGATAGAAAAGTGAAGAGGTTGAGAAACAAGATGTATCTTATGTCAAGGTCATTTGGAGGAACCAACAAGTTGAATGTGCCACATGGGAAGCCGAGGTGGATATGAGAAAGCGATATCCATATCTCTTCCTTACTACTCAAGCCGAAGGTACTAATTAAAATTCCCTATATTATATCAAGTCTTAATTTTCAGCTCTCATGTCATGTTGCATGCATTCTTGTTTATGGTATCAAGTTTATGGTGATTCTTGATGTTCATGTTGATATTTTTGAAAATGATGTTTAGGTACATTTGTTGCATTCTTGTCGGGCAAGAATGCAAAATAATTTATGTTGCATTCTTGTCTGGCAACATGTGGATATTCATGTTTATGGTGATTACTTCTCTTATGCATGTTTCTTTGACATTCAGGGACGAATGTTGCCAAGGGGCAGATACTGAAATGGTCCAAAAATGTGCTTTGAAAATGCCCAAAATCATAATTTCTATATATCTTAATATTTGTGCGTGATATCAAAAATTTGACTTCATATTCTCGATCAAGGGGCAAAATTAAGTGGGAAATGGTTATAACCCAGATTTTAGAGTTTGAGACTTGTGTTTCTCATCTTCCATAATATTATAGGGTGATATGTTATATAAGACATATATGATTTTAGATATGACCTAAGGATAATAAGGCTGCCAACGGATGGTAATATCAAGGCCTTAAAGTTTTAAGACAAAGGAATCCCCTAAATATAATATGGGATTAAAGAAATGGCTTGACTGGCACCTTGCCCTATTTGGAAGGTTTAAATTAAGTTTCACTTTTTAGATGGGACTAAGAGCATATAATTTTCTAATAATGGATTTTTAAATGTTATTTTAATAGCACAAAGGTCATACATTAAGTTTTTGAATCAAGAAATTTGCAAGATAAAGCTTGGCCAAAGTTACCGTAAGTTTTGTTAAGAAATCCTTCTTGAATTTGGGTCAAATATATCAGGTCATATTTCCCAAAATATAAGTAGTTAGAAGGTCTATGACCTATAAAATCATAGATCAACGAGTCTATTTTGTAACACACAAAACCGTGTATCAAAATGACCTCAAAATAAAAAGTTATGACTATTTTACTGGGACTACCAGAGCAGGAAATCGGGTCCTAGACCGGGTTGGGTCAACCTACCTAGATGTCGGCTAATTTGAGTTTTTTAAAGCTCAAATCAGTCCCGTTTCATCCCAAAATTGAAAATAAACTGATGATAAAGTTCTCTCAAGGTCTCTAGGTGATTTAGGTGAGTTCTTCGCATTTTTAGTATTAACATTCGTCCCCATGCGTAGAAATGTGTCTCTTATGCTTTGCAATTGTTTTCCCCTCTTATTAGCTGTGTTTGGCATTTTTTTTGAGCTATGAAAAAATAGTTTTCTTGCTGTTTATTGTTTGTTTACAGCTGATCTATTTAGATACTAATTTTGGGGCTCTTTTATGGTCATTTTTAGAAAAGTTCTACGGATGTTTCCTCGCGTAAATACTATGTGGTGAGTCTGGTTATTAATGCTTAGTCTCGATTGTTTATAGGTGTGTTTAAGTTGCGTATATATAGTGGTTACGAAGCTTAGGCCGTAAGGAACAACTTTCACGAAGACACTTTGGGCCATTGGACGTCCGTTTGAAAGGTATGTTAAGGCTAAGCTTTGTCCCTCCTTTTAGAACGAAATCAGGGAAGTTTCTCAAAATGTCAAATGTAATATCTTACTATTCTGTTGCTAGAAAGACCTTCTGTGAAAGGCATTAGGATTACAGCTGAGATATTTTTATGATGGTATTAGGTTAACATTCTATTCGTTGGGTTAAGCTGGACATTCAATATCTATATATCATTTTGTCGGGTTTCCTGGCTACCTATCCATTAGTTCGAGGTATTTCTCATCTTGATGTAGTGTCATTAAAATAATGTATATTACAAAGGGGATGTAGTATTAATAATAAGTCCTTCCATACAAAAATATAATTGAAGCACTTAACAAGTGATATGTTTTTTTGCAATAATCTCTAGCGTAATGCTCCTACTTAGACTACTAAGGCACGATTTTGTTTAAACACATTCTTTTACTAATTGACATTTGACCATGTATAAGCTTTTTGTAAAGCACTTTTATGGAAATTTTCAGAGTTAAGGCCTCATTCTTAATGTTGAGTTAAGTTGTCAAACTTATTCAAAAGACAGGTAAGGTCCCACAGGTCATGTGTATATGCCACAATAATGTTTATGATATTACAAGGGTAAGTGTAACAATAAGCCAAAATTGACTAAATCTATGTTATGATCTACTATGTCCATTCAATATTCATATCATACATGGCACGCTATGCATGGATTTGGAGCTATAATGGGAGGTATGGGGCTTATTTGCCCAAATGATTTTATATATATATGGTACAGATGGCCACAAGTTGGCAAATATGATGCTGGTTCGCTATTAGAAAGGACCACCATTGCTAGCATTTGGTTGGGTATATCATGTATTTATATCTATATATGTATTCATTACATGCAATACTCAAGCATACCATGCATATTTGATCAGTAAGAAGTTGATTATTCGTCATTAATGTTACTTGACTTTTTAGTTCTAGGTGGTATTTCTATTACCCTTGTTAATGTTGTTATTTATGGTTTTACATTCTGCCTTATATTCCACTACATGTTTATTCATACTTATATCCCATTACTTAGGAATATTACATTTTATTTCGTGCGTGCAGGTTCAGATAGGGACTCGGATCGACCCGGACACTAGGTGCCCATTTCATCTATGAGTTGGTAAGCTTCACCTATTCCTAGAGCTTTCGCAAGATGCTTACTTTTCTTTGTATAGTTGGGTATAGTCGAGGCCTTGTCCTGGAATTATTAGTGGTTCTTTTAGAGGCTATTATGGACATATTATTTTGGGTTGGATCTCTTTTGGCTTTCAGTCTCTAGTATAGGATTGACATGTATATATAGTGTGTGCTTGTACCTCTGTTGTTGTGGCCTTGTCGGCTAGCTAGTACTTTATCATTTTGGTTTACCTATCTTGATGTACTTGATTTGTTGTTGAGAAGGTCATGACAAAAATGGTTCAGGCTTAAGTTTTTTTAGACGTTATGCTACCCAATTTTCTTTTGGCCCCTACTTTGGTTAACTAGCATGTTTAGTGGCTTACTAGGCCAATAACAGTATCGAGTACTAGTCGCGCCTCCCCCATTTTTGGGGCATGACAAACATGGTATTAGAGCAGGTCGCGTCCCAGGGATTCGACAATGTCATGTCTAATAGAGTCTTGATTATGGGTTTATTAAACACCACACTTATAATCAGGAGGCTATGAGACATTTAGGAATGGTTACTTTGTTTCACTTAATAGATCGTGCTATAGAGCAAAGTTATAGAAACATATGCAATCTTAATCATTCTTGTGGTTTGTTTTATTTTTCAGGCCATCTACATTGATGAGATGGCATAATATGAGGTAGGTATGGATGTAAGAGAAGGTAATAGTCATTCTTCGTCGGGTCAGCTAGATATTCCCCCCTTTAAGGTACACAGAGAGCCTCCAGTATCCATAGTACAAGATTCACTAAACACCTATAGAGGGCTAAGGAAACCTAATACCCCCAACCTTACCAAAGATTGGGGAGCAGTGTATGAGAGAGGTTGTGCAACTACTGACTAGGATGGTTTCTATTGATGAGAGACAGCTTGAGGCAAACCGATGCCAGAAGGGATCAAACAGAAAGCTCAAAGGTACGAGAGTTTCTTCACTTGGCCCCTCTAGTGTTTATAGGTTCCAGTCCCACAAAGGATCCATAGGACTTTATAGACCATATGTATAGAGTATTGAGGATGATGCATTCCTCTGTTAGTGAAGGAGTGGAGTTGGCTTCTTCTCGATTATGTGATGTTGCCATCTTGTAGTACAAGGCATGGGAGAGATCTAGAGGGCCTAATGTTCTTCCAGAAGAGTGGGATGACTTCTCTGAGGCATTTTTAGTCCAATACATGCCACGGGAGGTTTAGGAGGCCCATCTTGACCAGTTTATCTGTTTAAGGTAGGGGATAGGAGTGTAAGATAGTATAGACTTAGGTTCAATTCTTTGGCTAGATATGTACCAGATATTGTATTTAACATGAGTACCAGAGCTTACCAATATATAGATAGTTTAGGGGATCATATGATCAAAGACCGTAGGATAGCCTCTTTACAAGATGGTGTAGATATTTCCTGTATACAGGATTCTGCTCGGACTATAGAGGAGCTTTCTCGTTGGATTCGGGATACCCATAGAGATAGGGAGAAGAATAAGAAGGCTCATGCTATGGGGTCTTATTGTGAGCCAGGCCTCCTTTTCATCGATATCTACCTTTATCAGTAGGTAGTTCCCCGCCACATATACTGGGTCAGCGGTTTGATTATTATATTCAGTTAGGGCTGGTACAGAGTTCACGCCAGCCTGAGAGCCATCAACAGGAATGCTCTGCAGAAATGAGACAGCCTAATCCTCCATGTGCACAATGTGTTATGCTTAATAGTGGGCAGTGAAGAAAGGGTTCATGTCTATGTTACCATTATGGGTAGACATAACATTATAATAGCCAATGCTCAAGGGTAGGTAGAGGTACACCAGCTCAGCCTTCAGGATCCACTATAGCCTCTTCATCCTCTGTACGTGTTCCTTGACCAGACCCAGAACCTACTCAGGATCATGGTAAGAAGAGAGGTAGAGGAGACAACTTAGGTTCTATGGGTGGCCAAAATCGCTTTTATGCACTCACAGGCTGACAGGATTCAGAGGCATCTCCAGGTGTGATCACAGGTATATTGATGATAAATTCTTATGTTATTTATGCACTAATAGATCCTGAGCCTGCCTACATTTTTATATATTACTCCATTCATTTATAGTAAGCTTGATATGAGACTTGTATTATTGTTGGGGTAGGTTAAGGTATCCATAATAGTTGGTCACTTAATTGTAATTTGTCATGTTTATTGAGGTTGTATAGTGTTAATTAATGAGCACACAACCTTTACTGATTTAAGTGAATTGATTATGCTAGATTTTGATGTTGTTATAGGTATAGATTTGTTGGTAGCTTGTTATTCTAATATTGATTGTCAAACAAAGCTAGTCCACTTCAATTTCCAGGTGAGCCAGTCCTTGGATGGAAAGGAAATTTTGCCTCACCCAAGTGTAAGTTTATTTCATACCTTAGGGCTCGGACGCTAATAGCTAAAGGTTATATATACCATCTAGTTCAAGCTAGGGACATTGATGAGGAGTCAGTGACCCTTCAATCAACCCCTATTGTGAATGAATTGCCGATGGTATTACCCGATGAGTTTCTAGGGATTCCCTTTGAAAGGTCACGTACGAGCTTCATTTGCCATCCGAATTAGGTACAGTCCATCTAGTATTTCATGTATCAATGTTGCAGAATTGCATTAGAGAGCCGACACATATTACTCACACCGATGATATCCACATTGTTGAAGACTTGTGTTATGATGAGGTGCCAATGGCTATTTTTGATCGACAAGTGAGAAAGGTTTGAAATAAAGAAGTGGCCTTTGTGAAAGTTTTATGGCAAAATAATAATATTGAGGAAATAACTTGGGAAGCATAAGAGAAAATGATGAAATACACCCTCAGCTATTTAGAAATTAAGGTGAATCATATTTTAAAAATGGCAATCATCTTTCTATAGTAACTTAAATCTTAAATGAGTTGGGAGTATGATTTATATGGGTTATTGCGGGATAGCTAATCAAAGCTTGGTAATTAGAATTGTTTTATTAAAGTTGATTTATGGATGGAAAGGATAAAAGGTATATTCTCAAAAATTACATTTTAGGAGATAGTGGTGCAACAAAGATGCTATGTTGATACATTCCCAGACAAATGTTCTTAAGAGGGCTAAACTATGAGAGTCGTGTTTTTCATCTTCCATAATATTATAGGGTGACATGTTATATAAGACATATATGATTTTGAATAGGACCTAAGGATAATAAGGCTGCCAGTAGGTGTTAATATCAAGGACTTAAAGTTTTAAGACAAAGGAATCCCCTAAATACACATTTGGAATAAAGAAATGGCTCGAGTGGCACCTTGCCCTTTTTGGAAGGTTTAAATTAAGTTTCACTTTTTTTACGATACTAAGAGTGTATAAGTTGCTAATAATGTATTATTAAAGGTTACTTTAATAGCACAGAGGATATAAATTAAGTTTTTGAATCAAGAAAGTTGCAAGATAAAGTTTGGCCAAAGTTACCGTAAGTTTTGTTAAGAAATCCTTCTTAAATTTGGGTCAAATGTATCAAGTCATATCTCTCAAAATATAACGAGTTAGAGGCTCCATGGCCTATCAGCTCAAAGATGCACGAGTTTAGTTTGCAACATAGAAAATTGTGCACTAAACCGACCTCAAAATAAAAAGTTATGACCATTTTACTAGGACTTACCAAGTAGGAAACTGGGTCATGGACCGGGTCGGGTCGACCCATCTGGATATCAGCTAATTTGAGCTTTTTAACGTTGAAATCTATCCCATTTTGTCCCAAACCAGAAACTAAACTAAAGATAATGTTCTCTCAATGTTTCCAAGTGATTTAGGAGAGTTCTTCGCATGTTTACCATAAATGTGTGCCTTAAGCTTTGCAATTGTTTTCCCCTCCTATTAGTTGTGTTTTTTGGTGGTTATTATTGGTTTGCAGCTGGTCTATATAGATAATAATTTAGGGGCTCCTTTATGGTCATTTTCTCAAAGTTCTACGGATATTAGCTCGCGTAAATACTATATGGCGAGTCTGGCCATTAATGCTTAGTTCTGGATTGTTTATAAGTGTGTTTATGTTGCGTATATATAGTTGTTGCCACGTATAGGATGCAAGGAAAAACTTTTATGAAGATACTTTGGGCTATTGGGCGTCCATTGGAAAGTTATGTTAAGGCTCTAAGCTTTGTCCTTTCTTCTATCACGAAATTTGGGAAGTTTCTGGTACGACCCAAGCCTAGGGCGTAGACGTGACATGGTGAATAGGGAACCTGAGGGGACCCCAAACAAGCCTCTTTACATATCATTACACATCTTTGGTCGTGGAAGAATTAAACAACATTAATAAGAGTAGAAGTAAGGGCAGAAGGGGCTGGGGGAAAGAATTTTGTAACATAAGACATCATTAAATCAAGCGAGTGAAGGCTCATAACAAATTAGCATAACTTGTCCAACAACTGCTCTACTACATAGATAAAGAGCAGGGGCTAAGAAAAGCAACTGGGCTCACCCTCATAGTCATAAGTGTACAATAAAGGAAAGAAAGTCTTAATACATATCATAAGAGTAAAGTCATTGTCCCTAGAAATGAGGACTCACCAACTAGCTTTGAGAAGAAATACTAGCCAGAGGAGGAGGATGATCAATCAGTGCTCCAGTCTCTACATGGTAACATCGTGTAGGCATAGAGTATATATTAGTACATTTGAATGTACTAAGTATGTAGTATGCAATGCAACAAGAGATAGACACGTGACAAAATGCAATATCGTAAGCAAGATAGTGTATTAGCAATATGACATGAATGAATGATACTTGATGTAAAACATACTTGTATAGAACATATTACATGTGAAAAAGGTGACCATAATTAGATAACCAAGGCCTAATACTTCCTTTGTAAGACAATTGAGGTATATACCCCCCAATGTGGTACCATGGGCCTACCACCCCCCCACCAGCTAGGTGATTGAGGTATATACCTTGGTGGTACCACGGGCCTACAACCCCCAGAGCTAGGGAAATGTGTTATATACCCCTCAATGTTGTAGCACGAGCCTACTACCCCCCGAGCTAGGCAATCGAGCTACATACTCCTCAATATGGTAGTTCTGGCCTACTACCCCTCGAACTAGGCAATTGGTCAACTTTCATCACAATAGATACTTTTCATGAAATCAACATATAAATACCTTCCTTTTATCATCATAGAGTCACTCAAGTCATAGGTCATTCAATAGATCATCAATAGTTCAAGAACCCAAAAACGGACATTTTATCAAACACTTGGTGGGTGTGTAATGCTAGTGCAAGACTATGCAATTCAAGAGTCAAATAATGCAAGAAAAATCAATTTAAAACCACCCACCAACACTTGGAATACCCTTATGCAATATACATCAAAGCCCTTTATCAAATCGAACAATAAACCATAGCTTCATAGCTCAAAACATGCTCAAACTGTCATAAGTTTATGAAACCCCAATATAGTACATAGTCTAATTCACAATAAGTAAAACCCTAAGTAAATCAACTTAAAATCATGCAATTTAGGTAAAAAGAAAGCTTGGGCACAATGGGTGAAAGAAACCAATAGTTGAAACCCACATACCTTGACTTTGGAGAATTCTTGATGAAGATTGGGAATGGAGACTTGAAGCTTGGATGAATTTCTTAAGATTCGAAAGAGATTTGGACTCTTGAATTTTGAGAGAAATATTAGTCTAAGGGTTTGAGAGAGTATTGGGGAATATCTTGTATGATATGAAGGTGAAATAGGGCTAAGTATAGGTATTTTCATGTATGGGAAGACTTAGGCCCAAGACTCAAAAGTCTTGGACCAGACTAAAAACTAGCAATAATTTAAAACTGTGGCCTGCCCTTGGCGCGTCGCGCTAGTGGCGTGGAGAGCTCTCTGGAATTCAACTTTAGGAAAATGAAAATGTGATTCATTTTCTCTATAATTAGAATTAGACCCATTTGCCACTCAATTTCGCCCCTAATCAAGAATATGATGTCGGATTTTGAGATATATGAAAATTACGATTCTGGGAACTTCCGAGGCACATTTTTGGGACTTTTTTAGGTCATTTCAATATCTCCCCCTTGGGAACATTAATCCCCAGATGTCAAAGAAAGATATATGAGAGACTAAACATGGAATTTATAGCCCATATAAGGATGCAACAATGCACTTAAACATCATTTCAAAAACCTAACGTAAGTGTAAAATCATCATGAACTTGTCAATTTAAACATGAATGTATGCAATGACATGAGGGATGAACATAAGACTTGAGATCATGAACAGGACTTAGAATTAGTATCTTAAGCTTGAATAGAATTGAAGAGATAAGGATATCTCTTTTACATGTCCAATTCGGCCTCCCATGTAGCACTTTCGACTTGTTGATTCCTCTAAAGCACCTTAACGAAAGACATATCCTTGTTACTCAACCTTTTCACTTGTCTATCCAAATTTTGAATTGGAACCTCTTTAGAAGTCAAGTTGTATTCAACAACATGCGTGACATAAAGAGGCATAATAATATTAGGATCACCCACATATTTCCTCAACATGGATACACAAAAGATAGGATGAACCAAATCCATCTCACTAGGCAATTCCAACTCATAAGCTACCTTGCCAATCCTCCTCATTACACTATAAGGACCTATATATCTTGAAATCAACTTTCCCTTCTTACAAAAACTAACCAAACCCTTCATGAGTGACACCTTCAAATAGACCCAATCACCAATTTTGAATTCAAGATTCCTTCTCCTCACATCCGCATAGGACTTTTGGCGAATTTGGGTCGTCTTCAACCTTTCTATAATCATCATAACTTTCTAAAGAGACTTCATAACTAGATCTAGTCCTAACAAAGCCACCTCTCCAACTTCAAACCACCCAACTGGTGATATACAACGCTTACCATAGAGGGCCTTAAAAGGAGCCATACCAATAGTAGAATGATAGCTATTGTTATAGGCAAACACAATCAATGGAAGATGACCATTCCAAATACCCTTAAACTCAAATGCATAAGCCCTAAGTATATCATCAAGCATTTGGATGGTTTTTTTAGCTTGGCCATCCATTTGAGGGTGAAATGTCGTACTAAGTTTAACCTTTGTACCAAGACACTTTTGGAAAGACCTAATAAAATATGAAGTAAATTAAGCACCAAAATCCAATATGATCGACAATGGAACCCTATGTAACCTTACCAAGTCATGAATGTACAACCTAGCATAATCTTCAATCCTAGAGGTAGTCGTAACCGGTAGAAAGTAAACCGATTCATCATCCTATCAACCACAACCTATATGGAATCAAAACCCTTTCTAGTCTTGGGTAATCCAAACACAAAATCCATAATAATCTCTTCCAACTTCCAAGTAGGAATCTCTATGTCTTGGGCTAGGCCACCCAGCCTTTGATGTTCAGCTTTGACTTGTTGACAACTATGGCAACCGGATATAAATTTTGCAATATCTTTCTTCATGCCTCCCCACCAATACACCTCTCTCAAATCTCTATACATTTTACTCGGCTTTGACTTATTAGCAACTATGAAAACCGGATATAAATCTGGCAATGTCCCTTTTCATACCTTCTCAAAAATACACCTCCGTCAAATCTCTATACATATTAGTAGAACCGGGGTGAATAGATGAAATGACCCCAAAAAGTATACGAAAATGTTCCTCAAAAATGCCCGAAATCATAATTTTTGATTATCTAAAAATCTATTCATTATTTCGAAAATCAAACTTCATATTCTTGTTCAAGGGGTCAATCTTATGGGGAAAAGGATGTAACCCCAATTTAGGAGGGAAAAATTAGCAATTATGAAATTTTAAGAATGCAATTTCCAGAGAGCAAAGTGCGCCACTTCTGCGATATGTACTGGCTCATTTTTGTGACTATTTTTTTGGTCTCGGTTCTAGACATTTAAGTCTTGGGCCTAAGTCTTTCCAAATGTGTATTTATCTATACTTAGCCATATTTCACCCTTACATCATCCTTAATATTCCCCAATACTCACTCATACACTTAGCTATATTTTTCACTCCAAAATTCAAGCCTCAAAACCTTTTCCGAATCTAAGCATTTCCTTCAAGCTTCAAACCTCCATTTTCAATCTTCACCAAGAGTTTCTCCAAAGCTAAGGTATGTGGGTTTCTTTCATGGGTTCCTTTCACATATGATACCCAAGATTCCTTTTCCTCAAAATTGCATGATTTAAAGTTGATTTACTCATGGGTCTTAAGTATTATGAAATTACTACACATTATGTTTGAGCTTATAAAGTTGTGACTGTGTCACAATGTTTTGAGCTATGAATCTAAGATTTATTTAAGGGTTTGATGAAGGGTATTGATGTCTATTGTTTGAGGGTGTTACCAAGTATCTATTGATGATTTTACATTGATTTTTCTAGCATGATTTCACTCTTGAATTGCATAGTTTTACACTGGCATTGCACACCCTCTGTGTTTGATAAAATATCCAGTTATGATTTCTTGAGGAATTGATGTTCCAAAGTATGAGATATGATATGATTGATGTTATAATGATGAAAAGAGCTTATATATATGATATATCCTATATAAAGTATTACATTAGATCATGCCCGATCCGGGAGGACTAAGAGCCTAAATAACCAAGATAGGGGTTTGTACTTATCAACCATGTGAGGGGTTTGTACTTCACCACTAGCGTGATAGGGTAAGATTATCATCAACCATGCCAGCGGTTTGTACCCTACCACTAAGGTAATAAGGTTAGATCATCATCAACCAACCAAAGGATTTGTATTTTTAAAATATTGCTTGGTTTCTTCTACACATATGACATCATATATAAGTATGAGTTACTTAACCATATTTTACTTTAGCATTGGTCATACATGTCATTTTGATATATGATGTCTATTGTCTATTGTTATACGTTTTGACTATGATGCCTATTTCTTGTTGCATTGCATCCTACATACATAGTACATTGAAATGTACTGACATATACTCTCGCCTACATGATATCACCATGTAGGACCCGGTGCCAAGTTAATCATCTTCCTCCTCCACATGGCTAGTTTGTTACTACTCAAGCTAGTTGGTGAATCCTCCTTCTGGGGATGTTTATAAATGTTTCTCTTTTTATGTATTGAGACACTCTTCTTTATGATCTACTTGACTATGAGAGTGAGCCCGGTTGCTTTGTGTTGGCCCTCACTATTATCTATGTAGTAGAGGTGTTTGTTGGATATATTATGTATCTATGATATGAGCAATGACTTTTTGTTTCTTGACTATGATGTTATGCATGCTTTCCCTTTAGCCCTTTAGCACCTATACTTATTCTTTATGGCTTTTACATGCTTTCGCAACCAATGATTTGTAATGATAAGCTAAGAGGATTGTTAGTGGTTCCTTTGGGTTCCTCATTCACCTTATCATGACTAGGCCCTAAGCTTTGGTCCTGACAAACTTGGTATCCGAGCACTAAGTTGTTAGATCCTCGAAGTCCAACACACCATGTTGATTAGAGCCTTATTCATGGTTGTGAAGCATGACATGACTATGAATAGGAGGCTGTAAGCCTTTTTAGGAAATGTTGCTCTTCTTCATGTTTTAAATCATGCTATAGAGTTGTGGTAAGTTTTTCTCCCCTAACAATTATTCTTTGCTATGCTAGATCATGCCTAACACTCGAGGTACAAGGGACCAAACTCCTGAGGAGCAACCTAACAATGGTGAGCTCCGGGATGCTCTCACTATGTTTGCACAAGTGGTGGCTAATCAAGTCAACCAAGGGACCCAAGCCCCTTATGCTATCACCCTGGGAGCTAGGGTAAGGGACTTCATGGGAATGAATCCTCCAGTGTTCTATGGGTCAAAGGTGGATGAAGATCTACAAGAGTTTATTCATGAGGTCCATAATATTTTCACTATCATGGGTATTGGGCCGAATGAAAAAATGGATTTGGTAGCATATAAACTCAAAGAGGTAGCCCAAATATGGTTTGATCAGTGGAAGGGGGAGAAAGGAATTGGTAATGTGGTGCTTTGGGAGGAGTTCAAATTGGCATTTCTAAATTAGTTCTTCCCTCTTGAGCTTAGGGAAGCTAAGCTGGTAGAGTTTATGAATTTAAAGCAAGGTTCCATGAGTGTGAGGGAATATGCCCTCAAGTTCAATCAACTTTAAAAGTATATTCCTCATTTGGTAGTCGGTAGTAGATTTAGGATGAATAAGTTTGTGATAGGGGTCTCTGACTTAGTGAGTGAAGAATATTGGTCTGCCATGCTAATAAGTGACATGGACTTATCCTAATTGATGACATATACTGAGCAAATGGAGGGGGAAAAGTTGATGAAGAGAAGGGGTCATGAGGTCAAGAGGGCCCATTTTTAGGGTAAGTTCCAAAAGGGTGCTAGGTTTCAGCAAGGCCAAGGGTCTTTCCATACTTCCAATAGGGGGTTTGCTAATAACTTCCCTAGGCCTTAAGTTGTTAGTAGTGTGGCTCCTATTGATGTGTATCCTAAATGTGGAAGGATTCATAGAGGCCTATGTTAGAAAGATTCTAACACATGCTTTGAATATGCGGAGCTTGGTGACAAAACGGTAGATTGCCCAAGAAATTATGGCAAAGTCCAGGGTGCAAATGTGGTTCTATTGGGTAGAGGTGGTCCTCAATATGGTGCCCCAAGATAGAGTCGGTCTCGATTGTAAATGAGTTTCTTGATATCTTTCCAAATGACCTTCCCAGTGTTCCTCCCAAAAGGGAAATAGACTTTTGCATAGTCCTACTCCTCGATACTCAACCTATTTCTATTCCCCTTAGCATATGGACCCGGCGAAGTTGAAGGAGTTGAAGGAACAATTGAGGGTCTTCTTGGAGAAAGGGATATACTAGACCTAGCCAATCACCTTGGGGTACTTTGGTATTGTTTGTGAAAAAGAATGATGGGTCCCTTAGGATATATATTTACTATCGACAACTTAATAGGGTCACTATAAAGAATAGGTATCCTCTTCCAAGGATTAATGACTAATTTGACCAATCGCAAGGGGCTAGCCATTTCTCTAAGATTGATCTTCGATCCGAATATCATCAAGTGAAATTGAGGGAGTATAATATTCCCAAGATGACATTCTAGACTAGATATGAGAATTATGAGTTTGTTGTGATATCTTTTGGGTCCACTAATGCACCGGCAATCTTCATGGACCTTATGAATAGTATCTTTAAACCCTACCTCGATTCCTTTATTGTGGTCTCTATTGATGATATTTTGATCTGTTCATATAGTAGGGAGGAGCATATGGGTCATTTGAGGGTTGTGTTGCAAAGATTGAGGGAGGAGAGACTGTATGCTAAGTATGACAGTGTGGGTTTTGGTTGAAGGAGGCTGCATTCTTAGGTTATATAGTGTCGGGGGATGGCATTAAAGTGGTAAATTGTATGCCAAGTATGAAAAGTTTGAATTTTTATTGAAGGAGATTGTATTCTTGGGTCATGTGGGGTCGGGGAATTGTATTAAAGTGGATCCAAAAAAGATTGATGTGATTCGGAATTGGCCCAGACCATTGACCCTATTAGATATTAGGCGCTTCTTAGGACTATCAGGTTATGATAGAAGGTTTGTGAGTGGATTCTCCTCCATTGCTTCCCTATGATAAAATTGGCTCAAAAGAAGGTTAAGTTTGTATGGACGGATGAGTGTGAGAGGAGTTTCCAAACAATGAAAGACAAGCTTGTATCCGCTCCTATATTGTCACTACCATATGGGCTTGAGGGACTTGTGGTGTATTGTGATGCTTCTTAGGTTGGTTTGGGTTGTATGTTTATGCAAAATGGTAAGGCTATAGCTTATGCTTCTAGACAAACCAAGGTGCATGAAAGGAACTACCTTATCCATGATCTGGAGTTAGCTGTCAATGTGTTTGCATTAAAGATTTGGCGTTACTACTTATATAGAGTGCGTATTGATGTGTTCACCGATCATAAGTGCCTCTAATATGTCTTCACTCAAACAGATCTAAACTTTAGGAAAAGTAGATGGTTAGAACTTTTTAAAGACTATGATATTAGTATCATTCGTGTAAGGCAAATGCTATGGTGGATGCTTTGAGTAGGGTGTCTATAGGTAGCCTAGCTCATATTGATGGTGGTTATAAGAAAATGGATAGGGAGGTGCATCAATTGCTAGATTGGGGGTTAGGTTAGAAGAGGTTGGTGATAATGGTTTTGTTGTTATTGATGGGTCTAAGTCTTCGTTGGTTAATGACGTGATAGCAAAATAAGATCTTGATTCCTCCTTGATTGAATTGAAGGCCTTGGTGATAGAAAGCAAAGTGGAGGTTTTCTCCCAAGGGGGAGATGGTGCCCTTAGGTACCAAGGTAGGTTGTGTGTACCATGTGTTGATGGTTTAAGGGAGAAAATCCTTGATGAGGCCCATAATTCTTCTTATTCTGCCCACCCCAGTTCCACCAAAATGTATATAGACTTAAGGGATATGTATTGGTGGGGAGGCATGAAGAGGGACATTGCCAAATTCATTTTCGGTTGCCATAGTTGTCAACAAGTCAAAGCCAAATATCAAAGGCCAGGTGGCCTAACCCAAGACAGTGATGTTCCTACTTAGAAGTGGGAAAAGATAAATATGGATTTTGTGGTTATATTTCCCAAGACTAGAAAAGGTTTTGATTCCATTTGGGTTGTGGTTGATAAGATGACAAAATTAGCTCACTTTCTACCAGTTAAGACCACATATGGGGCTGAAGATTATGCAAGGTTATACATTCATGACTTAATAAGGTTGCATGGGGTTCCTTTGTCTATCGTATTGGATCGTTAGGCATAATTTACTTCATATTTTTGGAGATCTTTCCAAAGGTGTATTAGTACCAGAATTAAGCTTTCTACGGCCTTCCACCGTCAAATAGATGGCCAAGCCGAGAGGACCATAAAACCCTTGAGGAAATGCTTTGAGCATGTGTATTAGATAGCTATTCGTTGATTGAGTTTGCCTACAACAATAGCTATCATTCTAGCATCCGCATGGCACCATTTGACGTTTGTTATAGTAGATGTTGTAGATCACTAGTTGGGTGGTTTAAAGTTGGTAAAATATCTTTGTTAGGAAAAGTTCTAGTTATTAAGGCTCTTGAGAAGGTTAGGATGCTTAGGGAAAGGTTGAAGATAGCCCAAAGTTGTCAAAAATCCTACGCGCGTGAGAAGAGGATACCTTGAATTCAAAGTTGGTGATTGGGTTTACCTAAAGGTTTCACTCATGAAAGGTGTGTCCATTTTGGTAAGAAGGGAAAGTTAAGCCAAGATATGTTGGTCCTTGTGAGCTTATGAGGAGGGTTGGCAAGGTAACTTATGAGTTAAAGTTACCTAGTGAGATGGAATTGGTTCATCTGGTATTTCATGTCTCTATGTTGAGGAAATATGTGGGTGATCCTTATGCTATCGTGCCTCTTGATATTGTGGGGGTTGTTGAGGATAACTTGACTTATGAGGAGGTTCTGGTTTAGATTTTGGATAGGCAAGTGAAGAGAATGATGAATGACAAGGTAGCATCTGTAAAGGTCCTTTGGAGGAACCAACAAGTCGAAAGTGCTACATAGGAGGCCGAAGCGGATATGCAAAAGCAGTATCCTTATCTTTTCCACTCCGCTCAATCCTAAGGTACTAATTCTAAGTCCCCTATGTGATTTAGAGTCTTATGTTTCAGCCCCTATATCATTCATATACATTCATGTTTAAGTTGGCAAAACGTATGATGGTTTTTCACGTATGTTGAGATTTTGAAGATGGTGTTTTAAATGTAATGTTGTATTCTTGTTGGGGCTAATTTATGGTCACTCTTTTCATGTATGATTATTTTATATTTGGGGATGAATTTTCCCAAGGGGGAATATTACCAACCTCAAAAAGTGTTCGAATATGTGCCTCGAAAGTGTCCGAAATCGTAATTTCCGTATATCTACAAATTCGTTCATTATTTTGAAAATATGACTTCATATTCTTGTTCAAGGTATCAAACATAGGTGGACAAGGGTCTAACCATAATTTAAGAGTGAAAGATTAGCATTATGAAATTTCAAGAATGCGATTTCCAGAGAGCAAAGCGCCCCGCTTCCGCGACGCGTACTGGCTCATTTTGGTGACTGTTTTTTTATCACTGTCCAAGAATTTTAAGCCTTGGACCTAAGTGTTCCCAAATGTGTATTTAACTATACTTAGCTATATTTCACCCTCATGTCATCCTAAACATTCCCCAATACTCACTTAAACACTTAGCCATATTTTTCACTCCCAAATTCAAGCCTCAAAACCGTCATCCAGAACTAAGGATTTCTTTCAAGCTTCAATCCTCCATTTTCAATCTTCACCAAGAGTTTTTCCAAAGAAATGTTATGTGGGTTTCTTTCATGTGTTCCTTTCACCCATGATGCCCAATCTTCCTTTTCCTCAAAATTGCATGACTTAAAATTGATTTACTCATAGGTCTTAAGTATTATGAAAATCGTTGCACAATATGTTTGAGCTTATTGAGTTGTGACTGTTTCACCATGTTTTGAGCTATGAATCTAAGATCTATTCAAGGGTTTGATGAAGAGTATTCATTCCTATTGTTTGAGGGTATTACCAAGTATCCATTTATGGTTTTACATTAATTTTTCTAGTATGATTTCACTCTTGAATTGCATGGTTTTACACTAGCATTGCACACCCTCTGCGTTTGATAAAATGTCCGGTTATGGTTTCTTGAGAAATAGATGTTCCAAAGCATGAGATATGATATGATTGATGTTATAATGATGAAAAGATCTTATGTATATAATATATCCTATATAAAGTATTACATTATACCATGCCCAATTCGAGGGGACTAAGAGCTCGGATAACCAAGATGGGGGTTTGTACTCATCAACCATGTGAGGGGTTTGTACTTCGCCATCAAGGTGATAGGGCGAGATTATCATCAACCATGTGAGGGCTTGTTACCCTACCACCAGGGTAATTGGGTGAGTTCATCATCATCCAACCAAGTGGTATGTATTTTGGAAATCTTGCTTGGTCTCTTCTACATATATGATATCCTATATGAGCATGAGTTACTTAATCATGTTTTACTTGAGCATTGGTCATACATGCCATTTTCTTATATAATGTTTATAGTATATTGTTATGCATTTTGACTATGATGCCTATTTCTTGTTGCTTTGCATGCTACATACTTAGTACATTCAGACGTACTAATACATACTCTTGCTACATGATATCACCATGTCAGAATTGATACCTAAGTTGATTATTCTCCTTCTGCACATGGATAGTTCGGTGGTACTCAAGATAGTTAGTAAGTCCTCTATTCTGGGGATGTTTGTCAATGTTTCTCTTATTATGTATTGAGACACACTTCTTTATGTTCTACTTGACTATGAGAGTGAGCCCGGTTGCTTTGTATTGTCCCCCACTCTTATCTATGTAGTAGAGGTATTTGTTGGACATACTATGTATCCATGATATGAGTTTTGACTCTTTGTTTCTTGACTATGATGTTATGTAAGTTTTTCCTTAGCCCCTTAGCCCTATTCTTATTCTTTTGGCTTTTATATGCTTTCGCGACCAATGATGTGTAATAACAAGCTAAGAGGCTTGTTTAGGGTTCCTTGAGGTTCCCCATTCATCGTGTCACAACTAGACCCTAGGCTTGGGTCGTGACAATAGAACAGGAAGAACCATGAGGCTCATCAAGAATCTTTTTTGTCAAGCCACAACACAAGGCACACATAACCTACCTTGGTATCCAAGGACACTATCTTCCCGTTGGGAGAAAACCTTTACCTTATCATCTTTTACCAATGCCTTGATTTCTAACAAAGCAGGGTCAAAATCATGCGTAGGTTCCACCTCCTCAACCAATGAAGATTTAGAGCCATTAACTACCACAACACCCCCATTATCCACCTCTTCCAACCTAACCCCTAATCAAGCCAACCGATGGACTTCCCTAGCCACCTCTTTGCCACCATCATCAATATGGGCTAGGCTACCCATAGACACCCTACTCAAAGCATCCCCCATAACATTAGCCTTACCGGGATGATAATGCACACTCATATCATAGTTCTTAACAAGTTCTAGCCACCTTCTTTGTCTTAAGCTGAGATCATTTTGAGTGAAGACATATTGGCGACTCTTATGGTAGGTAAACACATCAACATACACCTCATACAAATAGTGATGTCAAATTTTCAAAGCAAAGACCACGGCGGCTAACTCAAAATCATAGGTAGGATAATTCTTCTCATGTACTTTGAGTTATCTAGAAGCATAGGCTATCACCTTACCATTTTGCATCAACATAGAACCCAAACCAACTTTTGAAGCATCACAATACAAAACAAACCCTTCTAGCCCTTCCAACAGTGATAATATAGGAGCGGACACAAACTTATCTTTCAATATTTGGAAACTCTTTTCATACTTATTAGTCCACACAAATTTGGCTTTCTTTTGAGTCAACTTTTTCATAGGAGAAGCAATAGAAGAGAACCCATTCACAAACCTCAGATAATAACGCGCTAGGCCCAAGAAGCTCCTAATATCTTACGGGATCAATGGTCTAGGCCAATTTCTAATCACATCTATCTTTTTAGGATCCACCTTAATATTATCCCCCAACACCAAATGACCTAGAAAGGCAACCTCTTGCAACAAAATTCACAATTCTCATACTTAACATACAATTTCTCTTTCCTCAATCTTTGCAGCACTACCCTCAAATGACCCATATGCTCCTTATCAATATGAGAATAGATCAAAATATTATCAAAGAAGACCATAACAAATGAGTCAAGGAAGGGTTTGAAGACCTTATACATAAGATCCATGAAGATAGTCGGTGCATCGGTTAACCCAAAAGACATCACAACAAATTCATGATTCCCATATCTAGTCCGAAAGGCAATCTTAGGAATATCACACTCGCTCACCTTGAGTTGATAGTACCCAGACCAAAGATCAATCTTAGAGAAGTGATTAGCCCTTTGCAATTGGTCAAACAAATCATCAATATTTGGAAGAGGATACCTATTCTTGATGATAACCCTATTAAGTTGTCGATAGTCAATACAAATTCTAAGGGACCATCCTTCTTCTTCACAAACAACACTGGTGCACCCTAAGGTGATTGGTTAGGCCTAACAAAACCCTTCTCCAACGAATCCCTCAATTTCTCCATCAAGTTCTTTAACTCTGCCGAGGCCATACGACAAGGGGGAATAGAAATAGGTTGAGCATTAGGAAGGAGGTCTATACCAACATCTATTTCCCTTTTGGGAGGAACTCTGGGAAGGTCATTTGGGAAGACATCTAGGAACTTATTTACTATCAGAATTGATTCAATAGGAAGGTCCTTAGGCTCCACATCCCTAACCCTCACAACATGATAGAGACACCCCTCAGAGATCAATTTATGGGCTTTAATGTAAGAGATGAATCTACCCTTGACCACCACATCATGACTCTCCTACTCAAGAATGGGTTCATTTGGGAATTGGAATTTGATCCTACGGGTTTTATAATCAATAGAGGCATAATATGCATGCAACAAATTCATCCCAAGAATAATATCAAAATCTAACATGTCCAACTCAACAAAGTCACAAGGCAACAATTTATGCAAAATACAAATGGGATAATTTTGTAGACTGTACTAGCAACAATAGATACACCAATGGGAATAGACATCTCATATGGATCACACAACAATTCAGGTTTCACATGAAACCTTTTGGCAACAAAAAGGGTAACAAAAAAAGTGGCACCTGGATAAATCAATGTATACATATCAAAATCAAAGGCTTTTAACATACCAGTGATGACATTAGGAACATCATCAACCCATTTCCTCCCTTGGAGTGCATAGAACAGATTATGCCTTGGGGCTACCTTTTTTACCACCCCTCCCTAAAGGAACTGCATTAGCACCCTGTCCTTGTGGACAAACGTCCTTACCCTTGTTGCAATTATGATGTTAATCTATCATTTTATGTCCCATTTCCCTACAACCATAACAAGCACTGTTATACCTCAAGCATGGGCCACCATGACCCTTACTACATTCTGGACACATAGCATTAGGACCCACACCACCATCACCTTAGTCCCTTGGGATATCATTAGCAAGTCTTTGTCTAGTAGCATTAGAGGACCCTTGACCTTGATAAAACTAGCCATATTTGGGACTTTGGAACCTACCATCAAAGAGGGCCCTCTTAGCCTCATTACCCCTTCTCTTCTTAAATTTTCACCCTCCAATTGTTTGGCATAGGTCATCAAGTGGGATAAGTCCATGTCATTAATCAACATAGCGAAACAACACTCCTCATTGACTAGATCGGACACACCCATCATGAATTTGTTCATTCTAGACCTTGGGTCGATAACCAAGTGAGAAGCATATTTAGAGAGTTGGTTGAACTTTAGGGCATACTCTCTCACATTCATAAAGCAAGAAGGGCATACTCTCTCACATTCATCAACCCTTGCTTCAATTTCATAAACTCCACCATTTTGGCCTCTCTAAGCTCAAGAGGGAAGAATAGATTAAGAAAAGCTGCCTTAAACTCCTCTCATACCACCACATTGTCGTTCCCCTTCTCCTCCTGCCATTGAGTATACCATATTTGTACCACCCCCTTGAATTGGTAAGCCACCAACTCCACCATTTCTTCCAACTGCACACCTATGATAGCCAAAACCTTGTAAACCTCATCAATGAAATCATGAGGGTCCTCATTCACTTTTGACCCATAGAATTTTGGTGGGTTCATCCTCATGAAGTCCCTCACTTGAGATGCCGAAATAGGAGCATGAGGGGCTTGGGCCCCTTGGTTACCTTGGTTAGCCACAACTTGTGCAACCAAAGTGAGAGCATCCCAAAGCTCACCATGAGTCAATTGTTTCTTAAGAGTATGGGCCCTTATTTCTCTTGTGTTAGGCATGATCTAGCACAGCAAAGAACAATCGTTACAGGGAAAAACCTTACTTTAACTCTATAGCACAAAGAAGGGAAATATTTCCTAAAATGCCTCCTAGCCTATTGTTCATTCTTGTGGTGCACAACACAACCATGAACAAGACTCAAGTCAATGCAGTGTATTGGATGTCGAGGAACATTAACAACTTAGTGCTCTGATACTAAGTTTGTCATGATACAAACCTAGGGACTAGACATGACATGGCAAAAGGGAAACCTAAGGCGAGTGTAAAAGTAAGGGAAAAAAGGATAGAAGTAAGAGTAGAAGTAAGGGAAAAAATGGCTAAGGGAAGGTCTTTCATAACATAAGACATCATTAAATCAAGAGAGTCAAGGATCATAACATAATAGCTTAACTTTCCCAATAACACCTCTACTATATAGATAAGAGCGGGGGTCAAGACAAATAATTGGGCTCACCTTCATAGTCATAAGTATACAATAAAGGAAAGAAAGACTTAATACATATCATAAGATCAAATTCATTGTCCCAGGAATTAAGGACTCACCAACTAGCTTTGGGTAGAAGTACTAGCCACGAAGAGGAGGATGATCAATCGATGCTTCAGTCCCTACATGGGTAGAAGTACTTAGCCATGGGGAGGAGGATGATCAATCAGTGTTCTAGTCCCTATATGGTAACATCACGCAGGCATAGAGTATGTGTTAGTATGTTTTAATGTACTAAGTATATAGGATCTAATGCAACAAGAGATATACACATGGCAAAATGCAATATCGTAAGCAAGAGATAGCATATTAGCAATATGACATGAATTAATGATACTCGAAGTAAAATCATGTTTATATAGAACATATTACGTATGTAGGAAGAGACCATCATTTAGCTAATGGGTATACCAGATACTTGACATAAAACATACTTATATAGAACATATTATATGTGAAAAAGGTGACCACATTAGAAAACCAATTTCTACTACCTCTATCGTGAGGCAATTAAGGTATATACCCTCAATGTGATAGCACAGGCCTACCATCCCACCCCCAGCTAGGCGGTTGAGGTATATACCTTAGTGGTAGCATGGGCCTACAAGCTCCTGAGCTGGACGAATGAGGTAAATACCCCTCAATGTGGTAGTATGGGTCTACAACTGCCCGAGCAAGGCGATAGAGGTATATATCCTTCAAAATGGTAGTTCGGGCCTACTACCCCCTGAACTAGGAAATTAGTCAACTTCCATCACAATTGATACTTTTCATGAAATCATCATATAAAAACCTTCCTTTCATCATCATAGAGTCAGTCAAGTCATAGGTCATGCAATGGATCATCAATAGTTCAAGAATCCAAAATTGGACATTTTATCAAATACATGGTGGTGTTTAATGCTAGTGTAAGACCATGCAATTTATGAGTAAAATCATGTAATAAAATCAATGTAAAACCCCCCAAAACACTTGGTATTACCCTCATAAAATATACATCAAAACCCTTCATCAAATCAAACAATAGACTATAGATTCATAGCTCAAAATATGAACAAATAGTCACAAGTTTATGAAACCCCAATATAATTCATAGTTTAATTCACAATAAGTAAGATCCATAAGTAAATCAACTTAAAATCATGCAATTTAGGTAAAAAAAAAAAGTTTGGGCACCGTGGGTGAAAGAACTCAATGGTTGAAACCCACATATCTTGGCTTTGAGAATTCTTGATGAAGATTGGAAATAGAGTCTTGAAGCTAGACTGAATTTCTTA